>JANAVB010001998.1:9142645-9172645 GCA_029216955.1 Iris pallida | reverse complement strand
AATCCAAATCCGAAGCTTGGATCTCGAAGACCTCCAAGATTGTTCAGGTTTGAACTCCCTACTCCAAACGCTTAAGTGCATCTCAGAACTCAGAATCAGTTCTTCTACAAGGACATAGCTTCTTGGAACGAAGGAATCCATAACCAACAGCCAGTATGTGCAATGCCAATGGCCGCTTGAAGCTAAGTCTGGGTTAAATATGATGGTAGGAATGCTAAAAGACAGTAGAAATGATCTCTTAGGGAAAAGCTCCTATTATATAGGGTGAGTGTGGTCCAACCCACATGCCACGTGGCCGTCGATCAATGACCCCCGAATTAATGGATGAACCTGAAACTCAGCATAATGAACATCATTTAATAGGTTCATTTCGACTGAATCCTAGGCCACTAAATTCTTAGAATTCTCCTAAATGACAGTAGTAATTAAAGAAGAGGACGACCGACTCGTCCACCAAAAGAGCAGTCATTAATTGCTCTTAAAAGACTTCAACAGAACTAGCTCCTTCGTCCGCAAAGCGCAGACAACTGACTGCACCATCTCCTTGACAGGATCGCAGCCAACTTGTTCCTTCTACAGTGCCCTGGCAATAACCTAAAAGTGCAGTAACTCGTTCATCTTCAAGACCAAGTCCATGCTCGCTCTCAAGCACAGTAATTCTGTTGCCTAAAGCACAAGTCTACTCGTCGCCCTAAAGCACAGTGACTTCGTCTCTTGAAGCACAAGTCCTCATCGCCCTAAAGCACAGTGACTTCGTCGCCTGAAGCACAAGTCCACTTGTCGTCCTAAAAGCACAGTGACTCTGTCGCTAGAAGCACAGTCGCCTCGTCGCTCTAAAAGCGCAGTGACTCCGTCACTTGAAGAACAGTCTACTCGTAGCCTAGAAGCGGAGTGAGTAGAAGCTTCACCAGAAGCGCATGTGGCATGGTTCTACGGGTATCTTTTCAGATAGTACCTAAATTGGTTTGTGTAAACCACTGTTCTTAGGATATACATAGGTCGATTTTGTTGATAAGAGCCCTATCCTATCGGTTTGTTTAAACCACAGATAAGGATAGACATTGTACTCATAAATGAGGGCCATATCCAATTGGTTTGTTTAAACCAATGGCCTCCTAGGATAACACAAAATCCAACCTCAGAGATAGGAACAGAATCTGCGTAGGTTCATCGATCAACAATAAACACACGCTACGTGTCATTTATTCAGTTGTTGATAACTCTCCAAAGATCTCATTTTTGTAATTCTCAACCAGATCGAAAATATGTTTTCGATCATCACATGCCCTCAAAGCCCAACTGCTCTAGGATATCCCTTTGTCATTTCCTCAGTAGAAGACATCTAGTCCATATTTACTGAGTTGTCCTCTACGCCTCTACAGAGTTCTATCTTACTACGTTCTTATAACTACTAAATAAAAATAAGCTCTAAAAGAATGTTTACCACGTCCATATTACCTTTGAATAAACATTTCTATTTAAGTAACCTACGCATTACTATATTTCATGTCAAAAAACGATCACGTCCACATTATCTCTGAATTTTCTTGGAAAATTCCCATAGGGTATTATTATTACGTCCGTATCACCTCTGAATAAAATACCTCTCATTCATAACTCATGGTTTGCCACGTCCATATTACCTCTGGTCAAAACATTCTTACTTATTGCTTTCCTGACCCGATCCCAAGATGTTTGGGTCAAGTCGGAGCATGCAGCCTACGCCACGGTAAGACTGCGGTAGTAAGCTGTCTTATCAATAGTGGAACTCATGAAGTCACATCTAAATTTGCAAAAATAAAAAACTTTTTATTCAAACATCAAACACACAAAAGTCTTAGCCGAAGCTAAAACAAAATACTAAGACAACTTAAGTTGTAACTAAAAATTAACAACTTCAAATATTGTTCTAAAGGGAAAGAACTAAGCAAAGAAAGTAAAGCAACACCAGGCTAACTAAGTAGCCGGTTCAGGTGCCTCCGGGGCAGTGTTCTCCAAGTTTGGTGCAAGTAACTCCTCAGGGTACAAGTCGGGATCATAAACTATTAAAGAATAACTCTTAGTCGACCGTTTCAGGTGCCGACCGATGTCGATCATTTCTGGGGAATCGTCCGGCTTGTCCAAATATGCATCGACTCTAGCTCCATGACCAGCCATGCACCCCATTGTACAAAAGACGGGTCATGGTAATGGCGTCCCTCGAAGGTTAAATCGAGTCTACAGAAGAAGACACTGCTCTCGGTCTTACTCGGGATGATAGGAGTTCGCTGAACAATAAAACTTAGCGGCAGAGTATAAATGTGCGTCTCTGGTCGTCGCAGGAGCCACAAAGTGCACCCTAGTACAACCCGTATTATAGAATCTCCAAGCCTATGCACCATAAGAAGTCCTCCTTTGAATTCGAGGAAGGTACTGGCATTTGTCAACAACTGACTGTAACTGAATTGGCTGGCAAATCGTCTCGGTAGGTAGGGTTCCAGGAATACCATGTTAGGATTTTGATACACCAAATGAGATGGCCGTATCGATTTCAACCAACGGAAGGCCTCCTCGAAAGATTGGAAAAGTGAGTTTCGCCATCCACCAACTCGCCCCATATTGAAGTTTGCATATGAGAAAGATATTGAAAATCTCGTACCCATCTAAGTACGATAATGCCTTCCGGCACACAAGGGCCTTTTGGACCGACCAAACCTATTTCTAGCAACGATGAAGGAAAGCGTCCACTGGGCGGACAGACACCTCCGAACAAGGATCCATCAGGGAAGGGTAGTGCAGCATGAGCCATCCCACCAGATAATAGAAGGATAAATCTAATTGAGGGAATTCATACTTACCATTATATGCACCGTCTTCTCCATAAAATATCGTAAATCGCTCTAGCGATTGCACACCATGGCAGAAATAAGGGCTAGCCTATGGCCAAATATAAGAGATGGCTAGGAGTATCAAATTTTGGCTCACCCGCTCAAGTGACCCCGAGCCACCCGGGACCACACAATCGTGTAGCCGTATCATCAGATATGCGGCTAGCAACGCCTTAGATGACAACTGGTATGCATCCTCGTAGAAGAAGCTGTAGACAGATGAGGTAGGATGCTGAAGCTCATCAACCTCAGGATGTTTCTCCTTCTTCTTTGACATCCGCTCTTCAATAACATCTTGTGCAGAGGCAGAGCAGATCCCAAAAGGCGTATTGGCCTGGTTTTATCAGCCCTTACATAAAGATGTGCCTCCTCAGGAGTGGACATGGGAAGTGGATCTTTGGCTATCGAAGCATTGGCACATTATATAATAGCATAGTAGTTTCTTTAAATTGTCGCCATATCAGTATCCTTCTTCTCCAAAGTTAGGAGCTCCTCATTCATATGAGTGTACTCTTCATAGGGCTCGGATCCCCAGGGCAGCTTTGAGATAGCTTGCATCTTATGAAATGCCAAGCCCGTTCTATACCAAGCACGAAGAAGGTTCCAGTGTGTAGGTTGTATATTTCAACCAGCACTAAAAACACAGGCTGGTTTACCTCGATCTTGTACTGGGTAGCCTTGATGGCATAATAAAGTTCTATCCTCTTTAGCAAAACTTCGTACTCGGTAAGGACCAACGAAGTCATGTCATACCACTTACGGTTATTGTGGACCAATACATGAGACAGAAGATACCTGGCGGATATAGGCAGTTTGCCTCCAGCATCTGGGTGTCGAAAGTTGTAGCTTTAAAGGCTAAAGACTATAGGTCTACCTCGTTGGCCGTTTTCCTCGTGTGTAACACCTACAAAGAAAAAGAAGGTCCTCCTCGTACCCTTCAAACGTATCCTTTTGGCGCATGTGGGTCTTTAATTTGAAACATCCAGACACTACCCCGGCCTGGCTAGGGATCAGCTTCCAGTCCATCACTCCCTGCGAAGAGAGGAAAGAAAATAGAAAGTGGTAGTTGACTATCCATCGCAGGGAGACCATCTTAAGGCCATGAGCCTCGAAGAAACGATCCTTTTTAGCTTCATGACCCCAGCCTCTTCGTACTACCTTATCTCCGAATAAGAATTACAGTTTTAGATTGTAGTTGCTTCCCCTATCTCCCCGAAGAGCTTCCAGATACTAACATTTGAATGAGAAAGGCACAATCTTGGGTCATGATCATATTCATCCGCTGACGGGGCTTCCCTGTAAAGATGGTCATCTTCCTCGGGGTCACGATATCATTTTAAAGTTTAAGCGCACCCCGTCGAATAAGAATTCGCCTGTTGGTGATTTCAGCATTTCTATGTAATAAACGAAGAAGTATCAACAAAACATCTAGACATCACTAACACAAACAAAAGGCCTAAGACCTAAAAAGGAGAGAGGACTTTTTATGCGCACAGCATTCTTATGCGTATGAAATCCAAAGCTTTAGCGCATACTTTCACAGAGCCCTATAACTAAGTCATGTGTGTCATTCAACCAAAGCTAAAAATCATGTTTAACTGGATATAGCCTCTCGGCTAAAAATCTATGCATCTAAGCCTAAGTGTATTTCACTGACCTAGCTTTGTAGCTAAGTCGATATGCTATAGCAGTGAAGGGCGGCACGTGATAAACTCGATGGGCATAACATCCACGCAACCGCTAGTGCATAAAGTGTCGATGTGTTCGAAGGCCGACAGCAGTCCCTCACCTTTGATTTCCTTTCGAACGTCAGGGTGAGTTAGGTCGACGACGAGCGGCTACGACGCGGACAAATTAGACTTGACTTTGGCTTTGCCCTTTCCCTTAGCAGCAGCAGTAGGCTTAGGGGCCATGGCAACAAATTCGGAGAAGAAGACTAGGAGTAGAGAAGAAATTTTTTCTCATGAAGCAAGAGGGAAGTAGAAATTTCCTCTCTCCAACTCAACGCCTATTTATAGGCCACATCTACGCGTTCCCCGATAGAGGTCGTCGAAATGAACCATTGCTTTCGATCACGCCAAAAGTTAATAGCCCTCACCCAAAGATTGATTTGATAGCAAATACGTCCAAACGTCATGCTCCAAAAAGGGTTGAAGCACTCTGAAGTCCCTATGGTCAAACCAAGCATGAGTTTTAGGAAGACTTCGCTGCCCATGCTCCTTATTCAAAGTATTTCATAACTTGCTTGAAGTTTTAAAAACATTAAAGGGGGTCGTATAGAAGCATAAAAATTTATAAGTGAAATATGAGCAAACAGACGCAGAGCTAAAGAAGTGCAACTACTAGAGATGAGTGAAACTACAACGATAGCGCACGTCGATTTGTCGCAGCCAAAACAAGCAAACTCTGGCGCACAGGAAAATAAGACACAATATTGAAAAATATGCATGAAAGAGATTCTTTTATTGATAGTCATGATTACAATATAGAGGAAGTCTATTACAGATTTCTCATTGATATTCATGATTACAAAACAAACTCTATCTACTACGCATACAATATATGCCAAGAAAAGCATGTCACTACCACAATCCTAGATAGGACTATTTTTGTCAATTTAATATTTATTTTGCATGAGTAGTTATTTAAATTAATTATTGTGAAGGTTTCATTTATTGTTAGTTTAGCCTATTAATTGAACATTGACTTGTGGACCCAATTAGACTAGACATGACCACTTGAACCCACAACATAGGATGAACACAACTAGCCTCATTTCGTCTTGTTAAGCTTAGTTTTAGACTAGAAATTAATCCCACACTTAGAGCACAATTAACCCTTCATTTAAGAAAGTGTTCATGACAACTTGAAGGATAAAATAGACATTTTAGAAAGGTTTTAGGGCACGAATGATGGCTGGTCATAAAGAGCATTTACACCTTCTTCATTACATTTAGAGCCTACACAAACCCTAGAAAGAGCCTCTTCAAGCCCCCTTCCATTTCCTTCAATCCCACCATCAAAACTCCTCCAAATTCTCCAAAATCTTCACCCTACAAGGCTAAAAGATTGGAGACCAAGGAGCTCGTAGGAAGTAGTCCAAAGGAGGGAGAGATTGTGTCAAACTTCACACAAGAGCATCCCAAGAAGGTTTTATTGGAAAACAACCACCCAATAGGTAAAACTCTTGTTATTTTGATAGTTTGAGCTCCATCTTCATGCATGACCCAAGTAGGAACACGCACAATAGTTAGGGTACCCATGGGGAGATGAACAAGGCTCTAAACCTCATTTTGGTATATTTTATTTTAGGTTTTTGTACCATTCTTGGAGAAATCCGAGGAGAGCCCACCAAGTGTTTGTGAAAATGACAAAGTGGTCATTTTAGTCTTGTTTTTAGTTTTACGCATTTGGATAGCTTGTTTTTATTTAATAGGGATCCTAACTAATTTTCTAGTGTATCTCACTAATATGTAAATAATATATATATAATATATATATATATATATATATATATATAGTGTGTGTTATATATGTGAAAAGGATGTATATGCATGGTTGTGGGTGCATTTGGGGCACTGTTTTGAGCAATTGTGATGGTGTCTTGTTCAGTTGGTGAATATATAACTTGGGGTAGTAAGGTTTGTGTGTGCACTGCCAAGGAAGATTTGGGACTGCACCATGATAGTAGTGTGGCTCGGGTTGGCCTTGGGCATGGCAGCAGAGTAGTGGCAGCAGTGCCATGCATTTGTGGTAACATGCTTAGCATGCCCATGGTTTGGTTGTTCAGGGAATAGGCCAATTGGTCTATTCTTATGACTGTGACTAGTATCAGGATTAGTGTCAGTCATATAAAAGTGGTATCAGTCTGTGAGGACTGACTGAATTAGCACTCAGTTGGGTACATAGGATTGGCCACTTTACCTTAGGCTTTTGGCCATAGGCTTATATCACTTTGGCCATAGGCCTTGAGTCGATACCAAGTGTTTGGTCCTTGTTTAATTAAGGAGCATACAAATTGGTTGAGCAGGCTGAGTATGCCATTTTGGGTCAGGCACTTGGCCAAAGCCTGTGCTCGAGAGAGTGAGTGTGGAGAGGCCACATGCCAAAGCCTGTGTTTGAGAGAGAGGGGAGGCCACTCTCTTGACAGAGAGGAGTGTTAGTAAGAAGTTCATATTTTACTATATCAGTGAGTGCAGTAAGTGTATAGGGATTTGAGAGGTTAGTATTAGTCTTTAGTGTTCAGTATCATGAGTGAATAAGAGAGATGTGTGTGAGTGAAGTATCAGTTAGTGTCATAGGTGTTTGTATCAGTGTGTATGTATCAGTTAGGATTTGAGAAAGTATCAGTACTTGGTTTATGTGTGTGTCTAAGAATGAGAGTGTTAGTAGAGGATATAGGAATAATTGGTATCAGTTAATGAATGTAGGTTAGGTGGCTAGGTAGGTAATGAAGGTAACCACTGTTAGAGGGCAGAATTGCTTAGGCAGCGCACTTTGCAGCATGCCTTAGCACTTGGCTATGCATTGCAGCCTTATATAGCTGCATTTGCTAAGCAGCAGTAGCAGGAAAATCATTCCTACAGGTAGCAGAAAACTACCCTACACTGTGGCAACAATGCCATACAGTAGGAAACTTGCCTTGGTTGCCTGGCCTTGCCTTACTTGCTTTGCAGCAGCATGCAACATGGCATTGGCAATGTACTTACCTGTATTACAGCAGCTGCAACATGGCCTACAGCAGGCAATGCACTAGTATTCTTTACAGTAGCAGCTGCATTTGAGCAGAGTAGTTGCCTTGGCAGCAGGGATCCTGCCCTTACTAGGCTGTGTGGCAAATTGGCTATTGAGCCACTGTTATCCTCTAAGTGTAGAGCTTGCTGCACTTGGCAACCGGATACATGGCTCTTGGGCAGTGCCCAAGCCATATGGGGGTGTTGCTTAGGGATTTACATATCCTATATGAAGGTAATGATATTACCTAACCTAAGGTAGTGGTTTACCTAATCTAAGGCAATGTTATTACCTAACTAGTAAGGTAATAGGAAATTACATAATCCAACTAAGGTAAGGTGATTCCAAATTTAGGGTAAGGTAATATTTACCAATCAGTCAAGGTAATGGGTTATCTAACTAAGGTGGAGTATTACCTATGAGGTAGGTAATGGCCTAGTAGGCAATATAAATAGGCTATAGGGAGTATGTAGGTAGGTAATGACTTGAAGGGGATAAACTAACCTTGATTGACCAGGGTTGACCTAGGATGACCAATTTGACTGAAAGTCAACCTTGAGTCAAACTTGACCTAGATTTGATAGTTTGCATATCACACACTAGAAAACCATGTTTAACATTATTAAAACCTAATTAACACATGTATATCTCATCTATAGGTCTTGACTCCACTTTGAGCCTGATTCATATTGATTGCTCAGGACCGCAGGCAAGTACATTCTTTGATAGTTTTATTACTTTGATATTTTCTATTTCTATTCACTTGTAGTATTTTACTTGATTTCGACATGAGGATACACAGACTAGTATACATTGGATCCCATCATGAGATGTTATTCTCGGTTAACCTGATATATTGGTACTTGTTCGATATTATTTTTTGTACTTGTATAGACACCGATTTGGGATGGGAGTGGGCTGGCCCCCTGCTCTTTTAATCCCATGTCATGACGTGTCATGGTGGATCCAATATACTATTTAGAGGATTGGGGAGTTATTAGAGTTTATGTGATCAATACCCCACTTGTCTGCTACTTGTGCATAGCTTACCCTGCCATACGTAGGGTGTACCTGACCTTATCTACTTGTGCAAAGCTTTCCATTGTGGCCGGCCTGATCCTCTATACACGTATTTGTGCATAGCCGGTCAAATGGAACAGCCTGATCTAACCCAAGTCGATCACATAACACTCTAATATCTCAAAGCACCGTTTGAACTTATATTATACTAAGATTGCCTGTGTCACTTTACCTTCCAGTTTTATTATTTATTTCTTGTACCATGACATGATATTCAGTTGATCTTGCACTTCCTACTTCCAGTTTTGTTATTCGATCATGTACTCATTATAACTGTTTCTTATAGCATTTGTCAATTTAATGGAACTGTTGTTGGCATTTGTACTTCGCTCCAATCCTAACTGGATAACTATTTTTCAAAGGACTTAGAGGCTGATTGCACAACCTACTACGGGTTTAGGATAGATGGTGACATTGATCAGGACTTGTGTGGAGCCGGTGCTCTTAGAGGATGCACCTCCAGTAGTGACTTAGTTTAGCTTGGTTTTGCTGGATTTGTATCCAGATTGATACATTTGGTCTATAGTATTATTTTGGGATTGTACTATGTCTTAACTTCTAAACTTGTGTGTTTGTGACTTTGCTACTATTTTAGACTCTATATATCTGTCATATCATCGTGCATATATTCCTTTATAATCATGTTATTGAGTTATATTTCAAATGTTATATATATTCTTCGTGCGAGATGACAGGTTTTTATTCTGTATTGATGTTAGATGTTATAGATGACCTATACAGCATTCTACAGCCTACACTGTGGCGTACGCTGGACGTACCCACGTGCTCGTGCCCCTAAACTGGGTGCGGGTATGACAAATTTTTGTGGTGGCCCATGTAGGTCAAGGTCGCAACTAGTACGATTTCGTAATGGTGCTGACTTAGAGTACTAATTATGAGCCTACTATTTGGATATAGGTTCTAGGTTATGATAGGAGTTACTCAATCACATATTAGAAAATTTTCTAATCTTTTGATTGTCATGACAACTCTTCTTATTTTTGAATTTAAATTGTCCTTACTTGATGATATTTTATCTTATTGCATATTAATCTCTTTGCTTGAATCTGTCTTCAGAATGATGAAGACTACAGCTCAGACCGCTAGACCCGCTGCAGCATCAGAGAGGTCTGCTACTTCGTGACATGTTTCTCCAGCTGAGGGAGCTACATTTCAGGAGGTTGTTGCTACTGTCCCAACTGTTCATGAGGGAGTAACACAGCACTTGGGGGTCTTCCTCAACTGGTCCAGAGGCCTGTTCTCGTTCAGCCAAATCCTCTTCCTATCACCTATGCTGCGGATCGATGCCACTCAGATGTTCACGCTCTTCCAGCAGATGATGGAGGCGCAGTGAGCACATGCTGAGGCTCAACAGCGATAGCGAATGTTCTGCAATAGAGTATCGAGAGTGCACACCAGTTAGCTCTACCGTAATAGAGAATGTGGCTACTGTCCAGACTTAGGGCACTCCTGCCTAGCAGCTGCAGCTGTAGCAGCAGGCTAGGCCAGGCTCAGTGATGGATTTTAAAAAGATGTTCCCTCGAGAATTCAAGGGGACGGAGGGGATCCTTTATGTCGATGACTGGCTAGAGGATATAGAGAGGATTCTGGAGTTGGCCCAGATTCTAGAGGGGCTGCGGGTAGTAGCAGTAGCTAGTCAGCTTTTAGATATCGCTCTTACATTGTATCGTATAGATCCTCGACTGAATAACAGTTCTGACGTGGGCTACCTTCAAGAGGCTATTCAAGAAGAAATTTTTTCTAGCGTGGCTTTAGTGCACTAGAGGCCAGTTTGTGGGACTAATGAAGGAGAACTTGTCAGCTGATAAAACGCAGCTGAGTTCCGCCTGAGCCATTTCGCCAAGGGCATGGTTCAGGATGCTGGGGAGAAGGCCCATAAGTTCAGAAGTAGCTTGAACGTTAAAATCAGATCTCGCACGTTTGGGTGTCCCACGACGACATTTGAGGATATCCTGATCGATGCTCAACCGCAGAGGAGGACTTGGGTCTCTGGCCTAAGTGGAGCAGCGATGCTATGGATGCTGGCTACAGTAGGACCGACAAAGTGTCCTCAGATTCAGCCGAGGCTGATCCACCAGCAGCATCAGCATCAGCAGCACTATCATCAGCCCGTGTGCATCCTTAGCAGGTGTATAAGTAGTTTCCTAATTGTGCCTTCTGCACGATGATCGGGCCCACCTGGGATGTCTACAGGAAGAGGTTGGGCGCTTATTTGTTCTATGGATCGCCCAACCACCAGTTGAAGTATTGTCCTAGTCGTCCATCTTAGGGAGTTCAGGCCACAATATCTCCTGCTAGAGCTCCAGCGGGACCAGCTGTTCAGCCGAGGGGTCCGCCACTTCCAATCCAACATCAATACTTTGCCCAGCATAGAAAGCACCCCATGGCAGAGCATTCGTACTGATGGTCGAAAAGGCCGAGCTCGTAGTAGACGTGGTGGCTGGTTCTATTCTTTTCGATTACTTTCCTGTATTAGCTTTATTTGACTCTGGTACTACATAGTTTTGTATCTGTCTCTTTGCTCTTATACATAATAATACTGCTGAACCACTGGATAGGACTTGTAAGATTATGATCGGAGGAGGTATTATCCTGGTCAATAATATTTATAAGGGGCAAAGAGTTATATGGGACGTCTAGATCTTAGTACATGTTTGCTCATAATACCACTTTCGAGCTACGATATGGTATATGGATTGGTGAGCAGGCACCATGCTAGTATAGACTGTAGAGGAGGCAGAATTCTGTCTAGACCACTGGAAAGCCAGAGTTTGAGTTCTCCAGGGAGCAACTGAGCTGAGAGGTGGCTTCTTTGGAGCTATGTTAGAAGGAGAGGAGTTGCCACATCCATTGATAGCAGGATTCTTGGACGTTTTACGTGATGAGCTGTCGGGATGCCACCGGACAGGGATATTAAGTTCTCTATATACTTGGTGTCGGGCTCTGAGCCTATCTTGCAGTACGTCTATAGGATCAACAACAGCGAGTTGGTAGAGCTGAAGAAGCAAGTCGACGAAATACATGACAAAGGTGTCATCAGATCCAGTTCTTCACCTTAGGGTGCTCCTATTCTATTTGTACTGAAGAAGGATGGGATGGTACGATATGTATCGACTACAGAGCACTCAATAACCTTACTATCAAGAATAAGTACCCGTTGTCGAGGATTGACGACATTTTGATCAGTTGAGCGGCATGAAGGTATTTTCAAAGATAGACTTGAGGTTGGGTTACTATCAGCTTTTCGGACTCGGTACGGCTAATACGAATTCGCTGTTATGCCATTTGGGTTGACCAACCCCAATGGTATTCATGAACTTGATGAACAAGGTATTCTATTAGTACCATGACAAGTTCATAGTAGTCTTCATAAATAACATATTGATCTACTCGAAGATGTCAGAGGAGCACGAGGAGCATCTGTTGATTGTGCTAGAGACTCTAAAAAAGAAACAACTATAGGAAGCTGTCGAAGTGTGAGTTCTTTCTGGAGCAGGTGGAGTTCTCGGGTCATGTTGTGATCGAAAAGGATCTCAGTGGACCCAAAAAGATTTCAACAGTTGAGTCTTGGCCCAAATCGAGCTCAGTTACCGAGATTCAGAGCTTTTTGGGTCTGGCAGGCTACTATCGGAAGTTCGTTCAGAACTTCTCGGATTGCAGAGTCGGTGACTAGACTCACCCGAAAGGACGTAGAGTTCATTTGTACCGATGAGTGTCAGGCCTCTTTTGATGAGTTGAAGAAGAGGTTAACCACAGCTCCTATCTTGACGTTGCCATCGGAGACAGGTGGTTTCACTTTCTACCGTGACGAATCTGGGAAGGGCTTTGGGTTGAGTTCTTCAGCAGCACGAGAAGATGATTGCCTACGCATCCATGCAATTGCGTCCTCATGATAAGAACTATCCTACCCATGATCTGGAGTTGGTATATGTTATTTTATTGTAAAGTTGGAAGCACTACCTGTACGGAGATTGCGTTGAGATCTTTACAGATCACAAGAGCTTGAAGTATGTGTTCACTAAGAAGGAGTTGAACATGAGGCAGAGACGGTGGCTTGAGCTGATAAAGGACTTTGATATCTCATTGTAGTACCATCCAGGGAAGGCAACGTAGTTGTCGATGCCTTGAGCAGGTATCCGGTCGCTATGTATTTGACGTCAGATCGTCATCTATTGGCAGATCTGGATAGTTTGGGTATCGAGGTAGTCGTTCCAGGGATGGAAATTCAGATGTGGGGCTTACAGATTTAATTTGAGTTGATGGATAGAGTCAGATCAATGCAGTACAGTAATGTGGCCCTAAGGAGCATCAAGGAGCAGGTGCAAACAGGGTTGCTAGATGATTTCTCTATCACCGAAGACGGGTCGCTGAGACAAGGTACTAGATCGTGCATGCCGAGTGGAGAGCTTATGGAGGAGGTTCTTCAGGAAGAGCATCTTTCTCAGTACTCTATGCATCCTGGAGCCAAAAAATGTACAAAGACCTGAAAGAGCACGTACGGTGGTATGGAATGAAGCGAGAGGTAGCCTAGTTTGTTTCTAGATGCTTGGTGTGCCAGCAGGTGAAAGCCGAAAGACAGAGGCCAGGTAGTTTGCTTCAGCCACTACACTTTCCAGAGTAGAAGTGGGAGCACATCACTATGGATTTTGTGTCTGGACATCCATGATCTTCGGGAGGAAAAGATGCGATTTGGGTCATCGTTGAAAGATTGACCAAATCAGCCCACTTTTTGCCTTATAAAGTATGATTATCTACGGAGAAGCTGGTAGAGATGTACGTGCTGCATATAGTCAGATTTTATGGAGTTCCTGTGAGCATAGTCTCGAATTGAGATAGTCGCTTCACTTCCACTTTTGGAGGATTTTGCAGGCAAGCTTGGGCATCCAGCTCAAGTTCAGTATCCTATATCACCCCCAATAGACGAGCAGTCAGAGAGGACCATTCAGACACTCGAGGATATGTTTTGCACTTGTGTGTTAGATTGGGGGTTATTGGGAGTACCATCTCTACCTGGTAGAGCTTACTTACAACAACAGCTATCAGGCCAGTATAGAGATGTCGACATTCGAGGCTCTATACGGACGAAGTTGTCGCACTCCCTTGCCATTGGACGATGTCGACGAGAGAGTATTGCTTGGCCCGGAGATGGTAGTAGATGCAGCTGAGAAGGTCAAATTGGTCAGGGATAGACTTTGTGGCTCAGGATAGGCAGCGGCATTGGGTCGACAGCCACCGAAGACCGTTAGAGTTCGAGGTATAGTTTTAGTTTTTCTGTTTGTGCTTGCTTGTGACTGTTTGCATTAGGATTTTATGTTGAGCCTTTTTTGTGACTATATTGGCAATATGGTGTTCCTGAAGATTTCTCCACGGGGTACGATTCGCTTTGGCCGGGGGGGAAAGCTTAGTCCACGATTTATTGGACCTTTTACTATTCTTGAGAAGGTCAGTGCAGTGGCCTATCGACTAGGCTTGCCACCTACGCTCGAGGGAGTTCACAACGTTTTTCATGTCTCGCAGTTGAGACGGTACGTAGCAGACCCTAGCAATGTATTGGACAACTCCGAGATAGAGGTGGGGCCTACTATTAACTATCTAGAACAGCCTGTAGAGATTTTAGATCGTCGGAAGAAGGTGCTCCAGAACCAGTTATACCCTTGATTCATGTCGCATGGAGGCCCACTCTCCTGGTGAGTCTACCTGGGAGAGAGAGGACGACATACAGGAGCGATACCCTTATCACTTCGAGCCTTGAGGTATTGATCTCTTTGTTCATGCTTGTATTTTTGTGCTAGTTTTTGTTTGAGAACAAAAATTTTTTAGGAGGGTAGATTTGTCACTACCACAATCCTAGATAGATATTTTTTTAATTTATAATATTTATATTGTATGAGCAGTTATTTGAATTAATTATTGTGAAGGTTTCATTTATTGTTAGTTTAGCTTATTAATTGAACCTTGACTTGTGGACCTAATTAGACTAGACATAACCACTTGAACCCACATATGTAGATATAGGCAAATTATATGTATATTAAATAGGCTAATTTGAATTAATTATATGTATATGGTTAGACTAGACTTGTGTTTTATATATATATATATATATATATATATATATATGTGAAAAGGATGTATATGCATGGTTGTGTGTGCATTTGGGGCACTGTTTTGAGTAATCTGTGATGAGTGTGTTTTGTTGGTGAATGTGTAACTTGGCGCAGTGAGGGTTGTGTGTGTACTGCCAAAGAGGATTTGAGACAGCACTGTGACAGTAGTGTAGCTCGGGTTGGCTTTGGGTATGGCAGCAAAGCAGTGGCAGTAGTGTCCTGCATCTTTGGCAACATGGTTAGCATACCCATGGTTTGGTTGGTCAGGAAATAGGACAATTAGCCTATTCTCATGACTGTGGCAAGTATCTGGGATTAGTGTCAGTCATATATAGGTGGAATCAGTAAGTAAGGACTGACTGAACTAGCACTCAGTTGGGTACATGGATTGGCCACTTTGGCCTTAGGCTTTTGGACCTAGGCTTATATCACTTTGGCCATAGGCCTTGAGTCGATACCAAGTATTTGGTCCCTATTTCAGAAGGGAGTGGGAAATTTGGACTACAAAAAAGTGTCTTTATGGGACGACACTATTAGGAACACTAGTCTAAAAAGTCCTAAAAGTATAGTTCTAGGGACGGCTATATTTTTAGTAACAAAAAGAAGTTTTTTTTATGACAGATTCTAAAAATGGATCACTATTTGGGACTAATAAAAATTTATGTTCCAAATAATTCACATTACCGTCCCAAATAGCTCGACGGGAATGCCACATATTTGACGGCTAATTGTCAAATTTTATGGGGGTAAAAGTTTACCTCCATATGTCTCCATCTTGACCGTTCAATCGGAGGGCTTATTCTAGACCGTCCATCCTAAAACTTTCAGAACTTATTTCTCTGCACAAAGATACACATCGTCTCTCTCTCTCACCCCTCATTCATTGTACTCATCTGAAATTTCTCTGCCCCCTCTCTTCCTCCTCCATACTCCCTCCACCGCTCATCTGAACGTCGCTTCTCCGATTCCCTCCGTCGCTCCTCCTGATTCCCTCCGACATCAATGCCTCCTCTGAACATCGAGGTATATTTGTATAAATAAATTCTTTAGGGCTTGGTATTTTTTAAGTTTTTTAAATGCATCAATTTAGGTTTTATTCCTTCATAACATGTATCGTATGGAGTTTTTTCCTTCAATTTCTTTAGGTTTATGTTAATTTTAGCTTTTTAAACAGTTTTTAGGTATTTTTAAGGTATTCTGGGCGGGTTTATACCTAGATAACCCAAAGAAAATGTTGGGAACCTCTTCCCTGAACACTAGAATGTTGGGTGCTTCGAGCGGAATTAACCATGCTCGAAGCTCTCTAATGGAGGAAATCCTCAATTAACAAAAGAAGAAGATGAAGAAGGAAGAACATGCTAAGTAATTGTATTTCTAATTTTTAGAAGATTACAATTGTCTAAATTTCTTGATTACATGCTCACTATTATTTATACTCTCTCCACATGACAGCTAGAGGTTACTGACTAAGCAATGCTGACTCAAAGGAAATGCTGACAAGGCTAACTGCCTAACTGACCCAACTGCTTCTGGACTTGGGCAAGTAACTGGCTGTTGCTCCTTCAAGTTGCATAAACCTGTTCCTTCCTTCTGCCCAGGTGAGCTTATAGGATCTTGATTTGGATCCTATCAATACCTCCTCCTTAATTTGACCTTGCCTCAAGGTCAAAGTGTGGAAATGCCCTAATGAACTTCTCATAAGCCATCCAAGTTACAGTATTGCCATCCTTCCACTGAACCAAGAGTTCAACTGCTGCTCTATTTTCATTTTTTAACCATTCTTCTGTCAACTATTTCTTCAGGCTCTAATATAGCCTCCACCACATCACTTGGGAATCCAGCTTCAACTGTAGCAGTCTGTTTAATGTGTTTCTTGAGTTTGGGATACATGGAATACTGGATGTATCTGAGAGTCTTGTGGAAGATCCAACCTGTAAGCTATTATTCCATTTTCTCCATTACTTGGTAAGGACCAAAATATTTGGGGGATAACTTTTGTGGCCTAATATGTGCTATAGAAACTTGTCTGTAGGGCTATAATTTGAGGAAAACCCAATCCCGTGCTTCAAAACTTTGTTGTTCTATGGAGATTTGTAAATCTCTTCATTCAGTCCTGTGCAGGATCAAATTATCCTTAAGGATTTGTAAGGTACTGTCATTTGTAGCCAAGGTATCTGCAACCTCCTTGTCTTGGACCATCTCAGGTAGATATGTGAGTATGTTCGGAGGAGACCTCCCATAGATTGCTTCGAAAGGAGTAACTTTGGTGGTTGTATGCCAATTGGTGTTAAACCAATACTCAGCCCATGGCAACAGTTTACTCCACTCCTTAGGTTTGTAATTACAGAAACATCTCAGTACCCTTCCACACACCTATTGGTTACTTCAGTTTACCCATCTAACTGTGGGTGATAAGCAGTAGAATACTGCAATTGGGTTTCTTGCATTTTAAAGAGTTCAGTCCAAAACTGACTTGTAAAGATAGTATCCCAGTCACTAACAATAGTCTTTGGCATACCATGAAGCTTAAAAACTCCCTCTACAAACACCTGTGCAACCATAGCAGCTGTAAAGGGATGGCTCAAAGCAAAGAGCATGTATTTAGCAAGTATGTCACTACCACAAATATGGTGGACTTGTGATGATTCAAAGATAACCCTTCTATAAAGTCCATTGAGATGTCTTCCCATACTCTTTCAGGAATAGGTAATGGTTGTAATAGGCCTGCAGGTGAGGAACTCTCCTGTTTATTCCTCTGACATACCACAAGACTGTATCTCTTGACATCAATCTTCATACCTTCCAGTAGCTTACCTTCCTTAGCCTCTGTAATGTTTTCAATACTCCTGAATGTCCAGCAGTAAGAACATCATGATGCTCTTTGATTGTGGTTACAGAAAATTCAAATTTTGGGGCTACCCATAGTCTATTTTAAAGTACAGAAGCCCCCCATGCAATGAATATTTTGTGGGATTTAACTCTCATACTTCCCATCTCTTCAACTGAGTTTGATACTCTGATAAGTGAGCCATTTGTTCTTTGAATCGTTCAACCCAGCTGGCAGTAATTAATGTGACTGCTGAGACTTGTACTTCTCCATATCTAGAAACTGTCAGCTGTACTATTGTTTTTCCCCTTTTATACTCAACTCTGAATTGGTATCCATGTAGCTTCATGATCCACTTGTACTGAGGCTCTGTGTAGACCCTCTATTCTAACATATACTTTAAGGACTTGTGGTCATTCCTAATGAGAAACACCTTCCCCAAAGATATTGATTCCACTTTTTGACTGCCAGTAAGATAGCAAGCATCTCTATCTCATATGTGGATAGGATCTTGGCTCTTCCTTTTAACCCTTGACTGAGATAGGCTATTGGTCTATCCTCCTGCATAAGAACAACACCTATTCCATTCCCAGAAGCATCACACTCAAGTATAAACTCACTATTAAAGTCTGGCATTCTCAATACTGGAGGTTGGGTTAAAGCAGTTTTCAAGTTGTTAAAAGTCTCTTGAGCTTGTAGACTCCACTTAAAATAGTCTTTCTTGAGCAAATTGTTCAAGGGACAAGCTATGTTGCCATATCCCTTAATGAATCTCCTATAATAACCTGTTAAGCCAAGAAATCCCCTAAACTCTTTGATGGTTTTAGGAGGTGGCCACTGTACCACTGCTCTAATATTTTCCCTGTCAACCTTAATTCCTTCTTCAGAAATTACATGCCAAATACCCAACTTGATTCTGCATGAAAGAACACTTGCTCTTTTTGATTCTGAGATTGTTCTCCTTCAGTTTCTGAAATACTCTCTGCAAGTGCTCCCAATGTTCTTCCTTATTCCTGCTATAGACATCGATCATGTGAACTCTCAACATCAAAATGTGTAATGATACCTGCAAATGTGTGATGGCACCATAGTACAAAGTTAGTAATAAATTTCTTAAGGTGGTCACTGTAAACACAAATCCATCATTAGTTTCAAAGTATGTATAGACAATGGTCCTCTTCTCTTTCAGCCTGTCACCGTACGCCCTCCTTCAACACAAATGATTTGGCATGTAATGTAAGAAGCAGCAGGCATTCAAAGAAATGTCGCTAGAGAAG
This sequence comes from Iris pallida, assembly GCA_029216955.1. Lineage (NCBI taxonomy): Eukaryota > Viridiplantae > Streptophyta > Magnoliopsida > Asparagales > Iridaceae > Iris > Iris pallida. The sequence continues at coordinate 9,153,732 of JANAVB010001998.1, read as the reverse complement.
CCACCTCATTGGTCTCTCCGATGCTAGAGGAACATGAGAGATCCTTTTTGCCAGTTCACTCTCGTCCATCACAAACTGTTGAAAGCAACAAAATAATATATTAGAGAACTTGGTTGGTACATTAACAATTTTACCGTTTCTCCTTCAAAAGCTAATAACAGTTCTCCAGTTGTGGAGACGTGTTTTAACTTTTAAATGCTGAATATATCATGGCTTGTTGAAAAACTTCTAGATAGTTGATTAAGTGTTGATGTTTTATTTGAATGTGTTTAAACAATTGGCATTTGGTTCTTTATCTGTCTTTTCATTTGATGCTATATGAGTGTTGTTCTTTTCCTCCATGAAGAGAAAAATCAGTATATATCTATCAATTTCACTTATTAGTTCTTTTTGATCTAAAGAATAGTTGTAGAAATCCAGCAAAGATTGTTGGACAGGTAGGAGAGAAAATTCGTCTCTGACCATGAACCATGGTTTGTTTCTTATATACTTTTCCCCACTTTTTGTTTATCTGGCAGAATGCATCATGAAGCATCAAGCACGCTCAGAATCTATATTCATGTGCCATTGATCTTTTTTGAAGATATTTTTGTTGTTTGTTCAACAAAACAAATACCAGATGCTACAAAGGATTTTTTTCGAGCATATAGCCATTTGTTTTGCTCAAGGGAAAGCTAATGGTGAGTGTTTGTTTAAAGCAAAAAGTTGAAGAGTATTAGCAATTATAAGATCACTTCTTAAGAGTACAGGGAATTTATATCTGAAGGTCCTTTTATGTTTTCTGGTATTAACTATCTGTGTGAAGTGAAAACTTATTTACACTCAAAGCTGCAATCTGCATTGCATTTTACCAAGTAAACCAAACATGGTCGCCCTTCCTACGGCACCATGTTAAGAATTTTTGATCAACTAGTGTGAAGTTTAGGCATGTTACAATTTTAAAAATGAATTTGGATCCTCTCCACTAAATCATTGGTCAGAGACTAAAATTTTGATAGCCATCCATTTATTGGGCAGTTTGGTTACATCAATTTAAGTTGTCCTAGTGATCGTGAAAGCGTATAGAGAAAGCTTATATAGATCTTTGAAAAGAAGGTTTGTATGTTGTGTGTGCTGTGTGTAGGTAAAAATATTAAGTCCATGATGAGTTGTTAAGGTTTCATATGTTTTCTTGGGCCACATGTGACCTGCCATGGCAGCTTTGGCTGTCTGTTTGATGATTCCATGTAGTAATAATAGTCCTCTATGATTATCCAATATTAAACATATAATATTACATCTATATATGGATGTAAGCTCTCTCTGATGTTGCTCAAAGCATTACAACACCAGTTATGTTTAGCTTCTCAGCTTGTGAAGGTTTATCGCTTGAATGATAATGGAAAATGGGATGACCAAGGAATTTTTTCAAACACTTAAGTTTGAATACATGTAATTTTTTCAAACACGTAACAAATTCATAAGAATTTATGCATGTGTCAAGTAGACAAGAGGCATGGACATGGACTTGTGACACAAACAGTGTTGTTCTTCATCACTATGTATTTAAAATTATTCTTATAGCATAAACTGAGTTCTGAAAGTTTAGTATCACTACAACTAATTTTTTTGCTTAAAATATGTTGATATTGATACGATATGGGCTATAACAATACGATTTGGTAGGTCCAAATCCATACAACTGCTACCGATACTGACCATTGGGCGTCTCTTTCTTAGTCAATTTGACAAGATAATACATGGAGGTAACCAAGATGAAAAGCTACTATAGGTAGTTCAACTTTCTTGCTTTCTACTGATTTGGACATATACCGGTGTCTTTGTAATATCTTAATGTCATTGCAGGAAGATTTCTCTGATACTGTTCTTAGATGTTCCTGAGGATTCTAATAATAAAGGAAGAGGTATTTGGTCCCTTGCTTTCGATTATCACAATATGTTGAATAATCCTCAGTTCATGAACATATTACTTCTCATTTTATATCCAAAATTAACAATCTTGTCGTTAGTCTAAAACCTTCAAAGCTATGATGTGTATATTAAAATAAGATGCAAGTATCCTGAGAAGAAATTTCTGTTTTGATTTGTTAAAGTTGACAAGATTGAAGACAATTTGTTGTGATAAACTTGAGAACCAAACCTCTTGTTTCCTATCTCTTTACCAAGAACAAGAAGCTAGAGAGCATATTTGTGGAAAGAGTTACTTCGGAGGAATGCTAATCAAGGACACATCGTTACATGTAATGTTCACATTTATCAGCAACTTATATATTCCTATTTCAACCCACCAACTACGTATATCCATGCTCGTGTTCCGAGTTGACAACAAGTGCAAGTGCTCTCTCCATGTTCCGAGTTGACAACCGGGATTTAGGACCAGCATTTTCTTTCACGAATGGCTAGGAACCAATGATCTGACTCATAAGAAAATAAGGCTAGGTTTTAGACAGTAAAAGGATACAACAATTCCTATGTAGATATTTGAGTAAAAGAAAATACATTTGAGTAAAAAATATTTGCCATCTTTAGCTTTTAAAAGAAGCCTTGTCGCAAGACCACAAAATACGAGTTAGAACAAATAGAACAATCTTTTTGGTTAAAGAGTTTAAGCCCTTTTTTGAAATCTGACACCGACATGTTGCTTCTTTGAAAAGTTGGCACATACGCATAAAAATTTGGTTGTATACCTTGTCATTTTGGAGACTGGACTTAAGATTGATTTGCCCCAGTTTGCTATACACCTGTAACAAGTGCTAATTTCTTCGAATTCTTGTTTCAATACTTTTTATGAATGTGTTTTTTGGTTATTCATCACAGGATTTGAGTTGTCTTAACAACTCATGAATTTGTATGCATAGAAGTTGCTTTTCTTATTGTTTAGCGATTCAATATAATTATGGATTTTCAAACATTTCTTTCACTGATGTTCATTTTTTTGTGTCAATTTTGCAGATACTCCTGAAGATGCATACTTTAAGTGTCTTTTCTTCCCTCCCCCCCATGGACAACTTGTTTTTCATTATTTAAGTATGTATTTTGGAATCTTTCTAGTGTTATTCAAATATGGGCGACGATCTTGTGATGGAAACAAATTTGGGTTAATTTTTTGGGTTCATGTTGGATATACTTGAATGTTTAATAGATGATTCAAAAACATGGTGTACGTAGTGCTTAATGTTTTGGGTTTAGAATTTTGTATGTAAGGTGGAGACTATGGATTCATTTTGTAACAGATGGTGTGTGTGATGTATTGTGTTTTGGATTTATTTTGGAAATGATGATAAAAGATGCTTAATGTTAAGCTTTTTTGTTGTTTATCAATTGAACGTTATAGTTATATATGATTTTGTTGTGTTTCTACAATATGGTAAAGAATGCTTGATGTTGTTAAGCTTTTGTATGGGAGCTCCGATATCTGTAGATACATCTGAGGACAAGCATGACAACGACCATGAACATATGAATTATGTTATATGTGTATTTAAATTGTATATTTTATAGCAGGAAAATGCAAATAATAATTTCATATGGATTACTTTTGGGACGTATTTAATTGTCCTAGATATAAACGACATTTTGTGACGCTGGCAATTTTTCTAGGACGGATGTTATTCGTCACAAACTCTTTTATTTTGCGACAGTTTAGTAAACTGTCATAAACATATAATAATTCAAACTCTTTTGGTAATGTTAGATTTTTCGACCCTAAAACCAAATAGGACGGTATTTTCCGTCCTAAAACTTTTTGCCATGCCACCCTAATAGTACTGTTACATACCGTCCTAAAATTCGTCCCAAATTACGATTTAGGACTGATTTGGACCTTTTTAAGACGGATTTTTGGCATCCCAGAAAGATTTTTTTTGTAGTGTTGGTTGAGCAGGCTGAGTATGCCATTTTGGGTCAGGCCACTTGGCCAAAGCCTGTGCTCGAGAGAGTGAGTGAAGTGAGTCCACTGGCCAAAGCCTGTGTTCGAGAGAGAGGGGAGGCCACTCTCTTGACAATGAGGAGTGTCATTAGGAAGTTTAGTGTTTCACTGTATTAATGAGTGCAATGAGTGTATAATGATTTGAGAGGTTAGTGTTAGTCTCTAGTGTTCAGTATTATGAGTGAGTAAGAGAGATGTGTGTGAGTGAAGTATCAATTAGTGTCATAGGTGTTCGTATCAGTGTCACTCCGTTTTCTGTTCTACTTTTTTTAGTATACGTGTACGATTTTCTAACGTTGTCAGGTGACCCGTAATTAGACTTGCCTTGCTTAGCCTAATCTTGGTTCACCTTGCCTTGGTTTATTTATTTTGGTTCAACTTAGTTTAGCTTGCTTGGTTTGGTTTGAGATGGTGAGGCTTACTATATAAGTCAACTTTCCTCTCTCTCTCTCGTTATTACTTCTCATTAACTTCTTCTTCATCCTCCATTAATCCTCTCCCCACCAAAGGCAATGCAACTTGCTTCTTGATGGATCTCAAATTTTATTGTTCTATTGTCTTTTCCTCTTGATTCTATGCTCTTTAGAACTTGGAGTTCTTGGTTTAGATGAAGGGATTTTTATAGATCTAAGTTTGTAACTTTTTTAGTTTTTCTTGGTTTTGATCTCTTTAACTTCATTATTTTCAAGATCTAATGGTCCTATGTTGTAGGAAATTTGATTCTACATAATTTAGACCCTTGAAAGTCCCAATTTTGACTTAAATCGAGGGATTTATGGCCTTTCTAAGTTTATGGTTTTACATAAACTTAAAGGCTGTCGGGAAGATGAACAGTGCATGCGCCAGTCTTTGGGCGTATAGCATGTCGGTGCATAACCCTGTGCATGCGCCGCTTTGGGCCCATAGCCTTTGGGCGCATACCCTTTGGGCGCATAGCCTTTGGGCACATACCCTTTGGGCGCATACCCTGTGGGCGCATAGCCTTTGGGTGCATAGCCTTTGGGCGTATACTCTTTGGGCATAGCCTTTGGGGGCATAGCCTATGGGCACATACTCTTTGGGTGCATACCCTATGGGCGCATGATGAGCCTGGGCGCATGTTGTCCATGGCAACTCTTTTACCCCTTGCGCTATTTCTTGCCAGGATAATTCTTGTTGCATTTATCCATGCTTGTCCCCATGGTCCTTAGTATAATGTTGTGATCTTTTCTTGTACCCTTCACTTGACTGGGTGACTACTCGATTTAATAAGTTGTTGAGCTTGATAGGGCTCGAACTTGATAGGATTTGACTGGACTTGACATGAACACGATTTGATAAAAAGAACCCGTCTGGATAACTCATGATAGTGACTCGTCGAGGCACACTCTTGACAAACACTCATGATATGACAACTAACTCGATATGGCATAATAACCTTGGTAGTGACCCGCCGAAGCACACTCTTGACAAGTAATCTTGACAATTAATAAGTAACCTAACATGACATATGAGCCTTGAATGCTGTTGCGATGGCTATCGCAACTTGCTAAGTAACTCTTATCTTGACACCGTGGTTGATTGTGCCTATATAAGCTACATGTCCCGTCTTGCATCATGATTAGGACATGAATTTCTGATTACCACGGTCAGGGATTCATACTGAATCTGCCTAAGTTAATGACTAGATTGATCAAGTAGCTCATAACGAGATTTTAGTCATAGGCAATCCCGTTATCTGGGTACCTCAAGTGGACTTGTAGCATGCCGATGAGTAGGGTACATTTCAGCACACTGTCATGTGTTACACCACAAAGTCACCTAATCAACTCTCTTAACCTGCGGAAGGATAACTGGGTAGTCCGTAGGGCTTGTGACTGTTGGAACATCTACTACATCTTGTAGTAATTAGGTTTGTGATAACCCTAGTTAGTTAAAGTATCAAGCCGTACTCATTTTTGGTGATTGATGAATGGAGTCCCATCTAGTCTGCTTGTCTAGAAGCGGTAGATGATTACTTCAGTGCATTACTGTTTGTGATTTAATTTTAATGATCAAATATCAGTGACTAAGTTCCGTTTAGGTGAAGAGTTACAACCCCGATCCTTGTTTGGTTACGGGTTGTAACTTGGTTACGGAATAGTCTCTTAGTTATCTTATCGTTTATCACCCTATTTTTCCTAACTCCCGTATTCTTGTTATTATTTATGTCTTGTGATCTAATTTGCTAGTTTTAGTCCTTAAGTGAAGCCTCCTTGTGGCACTTGCTCTTTCTGGTGTCTAACCCAGCTGGTTTTGTATGGCCAGATTTCGGAGTAGCTTTCGAGGATCTTCCAGCCTTCAGCCGGATGGTGAACCTAGACGCAACCATGGCAACGAATGGGTTTTATTTTGCTCTGCCACTCTATTGTAAATTATTCTTTTGAGGCATTTAGCCGCCGAGCAAGTGTTAGCTCGTGTTGAAAACTTATATTCTCTGTCTTCTTATGCTGTAACATGTTTGACAAATCCTAGGGTTGATCATGTATGACTTAAACTCTTGCTAGTCTTCGTATTTTGTATAACTAGCTTCATGATCATCTGAATATGTGATGTATGTGATGCCTTACTTTGTATGTCTGATGATCTACCATCTTGTAACATGTGTTTACTTGCTTGAGAATGAGACACTAGGCTTGTTCTTGAACTTAAGAGACTGATGGCTTGTAGATAAACCTTCATGCATCTCGACAGCCGTGAACGTATTGCAAGTGGATGCACTTCAATATACGCAGACGGCTGTGTCTGACCTCAGCTCTCCAGTATTCTGGTTCTGGGGTGTGACAATCAGTGTGTATATGTCAGTTAAGATTTGGGAATGTATTAGTACTTGGTTTGTGTGTGTGTGTTTCTAAGAATGGGAGTGTTAGTAGAGGATACATGGGATAAATGGTATCAGTCAGTGTCAGCTAATGTCCTAGGTGTTAGTGTCTTGTGTTAGAGTATCAGTAAGGTTAGGCTCATAGGTTAAAGATAGTGCTATGGTATCAGTTAGTGAATGTAGGTTAGGTGGCTAGGTACGTAATAATAGGTAATGAAGTTTACTTACTGTTAGTGGGGGATTGCTTAGGCAGGGCACTTTGCAGCATGCCTTAGCACTTGGCTATGTATTGCAGCCTTGCATTGCTGTATTTGTTAAGCAGCAGTAGCAGGAAAATCATCCCTGCAGGTAGCAGGCTACTGCCCTACACTGTGGCAGCAATGTTATGCAGCAGAACACTTGCCTTGTTTGCCTTGTCCTTGCCATCCTTGCATTGCTGCAGCATGTAGCATGGCATTGGCAGTGCACTTGCCTGTATTTGCAGCAATAGCATAGCCTGCAGCAGGGCAATGTACTGGCATTACTTTGCAGCAGCAGCTGCATTCGGCAGCAGTGGTTTGCCTTGGTAATAGGGGATCCTGTCCTTGCTAGGCTGTGTTAGCCAATTGACCATCGAGCCACTGTTATCCTCTAAGTGTAGAGCTTGCTGCACTTGGCAACAAGCTACATGGCTCTTGGGCAGTGCCCAAGCCATGTGGGGGTGTTAAAGTTAGGATTTACCTATCCTAAATGAAGGTAATGATTACTTGACCTAAGGTAGTTATTTACCTAATCTAAGGCAATGTTATTACCTAACTAGTAAGGTAATAGGAAATTACTTAATCCAACTAAGGTAAGGTGATTCCAAATTTAGGGTAACGTAATGGTTTACCAATCAGTCCAAGGTAATGGGTTATCTAACTATGGTGGAGTATTACTATGTGGTAGGTAATGGCCGAGTAGGCAATATAAAGGCTATAGGGAGTATGTAGGTAGGTAATGACTTGAAAGGGGATAACGTAACCTAGATTTACCAGGGTTGACCAAGGTTGACCAATTTGACTGAAAGTCAACCTTGACCTAGTTTATATCACACACTAGAAAACCATGTTTAACATTATTAAACACCAATTAACACATTTATATCTCATCTATAGATCCTGTGACTCCACTTTGAGCCATGATTCATATTGACTACTCAGGACCGCCGGCGAGTACATTCTTTGATAGTTTTCATTGCTTTGATATTTTCTGTATCTATTCAGTTGTAGTGTTTTACTTGATTCTCGACACGGATACACGAACTAGTATACATTGGATCCCGTCATGAGATGTTATTCTCGGTTAACCTGGTATATTGGTACTTATTCGATATTATTTCTTTGAGATATTAGAGTGTTATGTAACCGTCAAATAGAGCAGTCTGATCTGGACCCAAGCCGATCACATAACACTCTAATATCTTAAAGTACCATTTATACTTATATTATACTCAGATTGCATGTGTCACTTTACCTTCCAGTTTTACTATATATTTCTTATACCATGACATGATATTCAGTTTATCTTGTACTTCCTACTTTAAGTTTTGTTATTCTATCATGTACTCCATTAACTGTTTCTTATAGCATTTGTCAATTTAATAAAACTGCTGTAGGTATTTGTACTTTACTCCAATTCTGACTAGATACTATTTTTTCAGAGGACTTAGAGGCTGATTGCATAACCTACTATGGGTTTGGGATAGATGGTGACATTGAACAGGACTTGCCTGTGGAGTCGGTGCGCTTAGAGGATGCACCTCCAGTAGTGACTTAGTTTAGCTAGATTTTGTTGGATTTGTATCTAGATTGATACATTTGGTCAGTAGTATTATTTTGGTATTGTACTATGTCTTAACTTCTAAACTTGTGATTTGTGACTCTGCTATTATTTCAGACTCTATCTATTTTCATCTTTATCTTCTATCATATCATCGTGCTTATCTTCATTTAGAATCATGTGATTGAGTTATATTTCAAATGTTATATATATTCCTCCGTACGGAGATGACAGTTTTCTATTCTATATTATTGATGTTAGATATTATAGATGACCTATACAGCGTTCTACCGCTGACACTGCGGCATAGCCTGGACGTACCCACGTGCTCGTTCCCCTAAACCGGGTGCAGGTCGGGACAAAGTGTCACGACCCGCACTCGTATTTGGGATGCAAGTGCGTGAGCAAGCCAGCTACGTATCGAGCGGACTCCAACCCGTCTCGAATACGTAAACGCTGTCTGGACTATGGTATCATGCCTAATCATGGAAAGGCAAATTATATCTCAATGCACAATAAGAATATGAAACATGAATGAACACTATGGGTTGTGGTGTGCAGCCTACTAGCATACATGTCCGATTAAACTCCAAGAATTAACATGAGTCTATAAAGTAAGCTAACAAGCAGAGTATATCATGATAAGGAATGAAAGCACGAACGGATAATAAGTGTAATATCATATACTGGATCCTTCAAGTGTATCACAAGCATCTACCATCCTACTCTGCTAACTAACTCCAAGCAATCGTAAAACCTGAAGAGATCATCATGTCCTCAGGGGACATAGCAAGATACATAAAAACATGCCTATCTAGTAGTTTATCATGCATAAAAACAAACAAGATATAAACAGGAAAAGAGACGAAATCACGACAAGTGACTACTGACCAAATGACAACTAACAAGTGACTATCAACAAATGACTACTGACAGGTGACTATGAACATGGATACAAGAACAACCACAATGACTGAACTGCTGGATGAACGAGTGAATAAGAGTTCAATGGAAAACCAAACCCTCGTCTCGAGTGTGGACTCACGGGGTTGAAACTAATCACTAACCTTCGCCCCGAGCGTGGACTCGCAGGTTAGTTTACGACAAACACCCTCGCCCAGAATATGGACTAGCAGGTGCAAACAAATCACTAACCCTCGCCCCAAGTGTGGACTTGCGGGTTAGTCCAAGATAATACCTTCGTCCCGTGTGTGGACTCTGTAGTGCAAATGGTCAACCCTCATCCTGAGTGTGGACTCGCGGGTTCAACAGTCAAGACAAACACCCTCGTCCCGAGTGTGGACTCACGAGTGAAGAAAATGAATCAGGAATAGCAGTTCAGTTCATATACTTGTAGACACGACTCAGTCAAGATACAAGAAAGGACAGTTCTATCATGAACTATAATGTGAACAAGCCTGGTATAACTACACTATCGAGTCATAAAAGATGATATACAAGAAAGACAATAAACTGGTAAATGCGGTATGATGAAATCATATAAATCAATAGAAACTAAGGTAACTAAAGATAACATACTAAAACAGATGAACTATAAGCATAAAAATGAACTGTAGAGGGAGGCAAGGTATCTTGTCTGGTGATAGCACGAATAATGACAATATACTGTCAACTGGTAAGTCATAAAGTCCAAATCTCACAACTGTCTCCGATAGCTGAAATAGACATTACCAACGTTTTCAGAATATTCAAATTAGCTAGGCTTGCCTGTCCTTAAGTCCAATTCTAGACGCAGGGGCAAAACGGTCATTTCGGACCAAAACGGTATCCGTCTGGACCCGCTTTGCACCAAAAAGCGTGCCAGAGTTAATAGCCTCTAAAGTCATCAAACTACATGTCTATGGATTTATTTTGATGATACGAATCCAATGGTATGTCCAATTTTGGATTCCGGTAGGCCGTGCACGAAATCAACCATTGAGTCGGAGTGGGGCCCGCAAAACGGCGATCCGATCAACTGTCACAGAATCAGACCAAACTTGGCATACAGGACCAAAAATGATATGGTCCTGTTGGCGCAAGTTTTGTCTCGATTTACGAACGTCCACAAAGTAATTGAGAATTTTTGCAAAGATGCCGATAAGATAAATTTTGATGGATATGCATCAAATTCGCGCGACACACGACCAATTTGAATTCCGTCAAAGCTCACACATTTGCAAAGTCGATAGCACCTTTTGATGCTTTCGGTTCGTGACTACGTCACTCGGTTTGGCGAGACGTAAGTCGTATCGAAGACTTTTCTAGTTTTTCGAAAACAGTTTTAGTTGTTTTTCCTAATTTTGTAAACCAATAAATTGATGTAAAATAGATGATGAAAGTGAAAACAACAAAGGCCATTTAGAGATGTATAGGTTTTCTATAAACCTCTTCAAGTGGATTTTAATTAGTCGATGATTCGGCAAATAATCGCCTTTCAAACTAGTATCTGGAACTTTTTGGTATTTGTTTTATGATTTTCGTGATCTTTGATTCGACTTCCTGTCGATCCTTGATCAA
>JANAVB010001998.1:8849807-9096350 GCA_029216955.1 Iris pallida | reverse complement strand
CTGTCTCTGTCGTCAATAAGGCACGACTTTTGCAACTGCGACTGCCACGATACCGCTCCTCCAGCAAACATTATCATGTAGCCCGAAGTCGATCGCCTCGTGTCTACATTTTCAGCCATATCAGCATTAGTATACCAACCAGCTTCGGCTCGTCACCACCAAAAGAAAGTCTCCAATCGGTAGTGCCCTGAAGGTATCGTAGAATCCACTTGACCGCAATCTAATGTACCCTTCCAGGATTTGAAAGGTACCTACTAACTGTGCCAACTGCATGAGCTATGTCTGGCCTCGTACACACCATAGCATACATAAGACTTCCCACAGCTGAGGCATATGGAACCCGCTCCATATTTTTTTTCGTCCTCGGTAGATGGACACTGCTCCTCAGTGAGCTTAAAGTGAGCTGCAAGGGGGCAACTCACTTTCTTCGACCCGTCCATACCAAAATACTGAAGTACCCGGTAAATGTACTTCTTTTAGGACAAATGTAGTAGCTTGGACTCTCTCTCTTGGCTGATCTCCATCCCAAGAATAGTCTTCGCTGCGCCCAAATCCTTCATAGAGAAGGCCACGGCCAGTTGGCGCTTCAACTCCGCTATCCTAGTGGCATTCTGATCCACTAATAGCATATCATCTACATAGAGCAATAAAATAATAACATCCTCGACAAAATACCTCACAAATGCATAATGGTCCGACGTCGTCCATGCATAACCATGCTCCCCCATAAATGACTCGAACTTCCTGTACCACTGCCTCGAAGCCTGCTTCAGACCATACAAGCTCTTTCTCAACCGGCAGACCAAATGTGACTTGCCCTTTTCACAGAATCCCTCTGGCTGCTCCATGTACAACTCCTCCTCAAGATCACCGTAGAGAAATGCCGTCTTCACGTCCATCTGCTCGACCTCGAAGTCGAGACTGGCTGCTAATACTAGCACCCCCCGAATAGATAATGTTTGACGACAGGCGAAAAGATCTCATCATAATCCATGCCTTTCCACTGACCGTAGCCTTTGACTACCAGCCTCGCTTTGTATCGAGGGCGAGTAGCGTCATCTCTCTGCTTCACTCTAAACACCGATCGATTCTTCAAAGCCTTCTTATCCTTTGGCAATCGTACCAGCTCATTAGTGGAATTAGTACAAGGAACTCATCTCCTCCTGCATGGCCTCCATCCACTCCTGTCTGTGTTCATCTTCCATAGCCTCTGCAAAGCTTTCAGGCCCTTTCCCGTCAGTCAATAGCACATACTCATCCGGTGAGTATCTCGTAGATGGTCGACGATCTCTGTCACTCCTTCTAAGTGGAGCCACTGGTGCTGGCTGTATACCAACAGCCTCCTCCCCTTCAGGAACTGCCTTCCCGACATGCTCATCCTCCTGAGGGATACCCTGACCACCATCAGCAGGCTGATGATCAAGGTTGGGAGCAACTCAATGTACTGGCTCTCCCATAATGGGATCCTCTGCGATGTCCTCTGGAAACTGCTCGAAGCGAAATGACTCTAACTCAGGCAATTCCTCAGCCTCAGAAGGCGTCTCGGAATCCTGAGTGTTGGTCATGGTTTGATCCTCGACGAACACCACGTCCCTGCTTTTGTAGAGCTTTCTTTCCACCGGATCATAGAGTCTATAGCCAAACTCATCCCGACCGTAGCCGACAAAGATGCATCGTCCCGTCTTCGGCTCAAGTTTGGTCCTCTCGTCCTTCAGTACATGCGAAGGCCTTACAGCCAAACACTCGCAGGTGACTGTATGACGGCTCTTTGCCGTACCATACTTTGTCAGGCACATCGCCCTACAAAGCACTAAGAGACAAATTAATAACATAAGCAGCTGTGAGAAGACCCTCACCCCAATAACTGCTGCCCGACAAGTTTGCTTCTACAGCAAACACCGTACCCTCTCCATCAGTGTCCTGTTCATGCGCTCCGCTACACCATTGAGCTGAGGTGTCTTGGGCGGAGTCTTCTGGTGTCGTATCCTTTGCTCTCTGCAATACGCATCAAAGGGACCAATGTATTCGCCGCCATTGTCAGACCGAACACACAATAACTTCTTGCCCGTCTCTCTTTCAACAGAGACCTGAAACTCTTTGAAAGTAGGCAGCACCTGATCCTTGGTCTTTAAGGCATAGATCCAAACCTTCCAGGAACAGTCATCAATAAAAGTTATAAAGTAAGATATACCACCAATAGATTTTACCTTCATAGGACCGCAGACATCCGAGTGAATCAACTCGAGCAACGCCGGCTTCCTTGAACTTGGGTGACTTTGGAAAGATACCCTATTTTGCTTCCCTAGCAATGCGTGCACTTCTCCAACTTTGTAGACTTGAGCCCTGAAATTACCTTCATGTTCACCAAGTAGCTTATCCCCTTCTCGTTGATATGGCCGAGCCGCCTGTGCCACAACTCGGTAGATGCATCACTGACTGCGTTCATCTCATGTGCCCCCTGTGCCCCCTATGTGCTTTCCCCATATAGTAGAGACCGAACTTCTTGCTTCCTTTGGCAATCACCATCGAACCTCTGGAAAGCTTCTACTGACTATTTCCGAAGAGACTGAAGAATCCCTCATCATCCAACCTTCCAACCGACACCAGGTTGAAACGGATATCAGGGTCATGACGAACATCTTTGAGAATAAGAACTTCACCCGTCTTCGTCCTCAAATGCATATCTCCAACGGCAACCGCCTTTGACACATCTCTATTGCCCATCTTCAACACTCCATAGTCGTCTGTCGTATAATAGCAAATAGTATCCTGTTGTGAGATACATGCGCTGAAGCCCCTGAGTCCACCAGCCAAGAATTGTCATCGCAGGCGAGGTTTGTGATAACCTCATCACCAACGACGATCACATCACCTCCATGTATCGAAGCCACCGCTGTAGTGTTCTCATCTTGCTTCCCTTTGTCGCCCTTCTTCTCTCTCTTCCAAGTGAAACAGTTCCGCTTGATGTGGCCCTTCTTACCACAATGGTAACACTCCGAGTCCTCGTACCGACCCTTGGACTTCCTCCTGCTCTTGTCTCTGCCACCACCTGGACCCCTGCTTTTGCCCCTTCTGCGGCTATCCGAAACTAGTGCCTCTCAGTGATGGAAAGTGGATAAAGTACCCTGAGAACGTCTCCCATCTCTATATTTAGTACCCCGCTCTTCGCAAACTCCAGACTGACCACGCCTTCCGGAGCAGAAGCGATCATAGATACTCGTACGGTCTCCCATGAGTCTGGCAATGTACATAGCAACCCAAGTCCTTGAACCTCGTCGTCGAACTAGACTCCCATCGAGGATAGCTAGTCCACCACGCCCTGGAACTCACTCAAGTGATCCGTAATGGATGCACCATCTTTGTACCGCAGACCCATCATCGTCCGAATCAGGAACAATTTGTTTACCTCGATATTTTTTGCATACAAAGATTCCAGCTTCTCCCACAACGTCTTTGTATGCTCAATATTGGCAACATGGTTGTACACGTTCTTGTCAACGAACTGCCGTATGTACCCACACACCTGTATATGCTCGAAGTTCCAGTCCTCATCGGATTTGTCACTGGGCTTCTCGAATACAAATACTGGAAGATGCAGCTTCTTGACGAACAGTAAATCCTTTATCTTGCTCTGCCAATAATGGTAGTTGGTACCGTTCTGGTTCACCATGCGCACCGGCTTCGTGTCCATCTCTGCTTCCTGGTTTGACTATCAACTCCTGACACTTCTTTGAACCCAAAGCTCTGATACCACTCTGTTGGGAACGAAGCACGAAAATCGTTCCCCCAAACCAGAAAGTCCTGCGAGAGAACCGAGCAAAAGCACACAAACCAAAAATGCCAAACACAATCGCAGACACAAAGATTTTTGACGTAGAAAACCCTTGCGAGAAAAACCACGGGATGATCGAAGTCCAATCCTGAAGAACCTCCACTAATGGAATAAAGAGAATACACCCTCTACAAGCTCCTTCTGATCCAACACGGATCACCACAACTCACTTGAAAGAAGAAATTTTTGATTGCGGACTCCGATGAACAAGAGATGCCGAAAAATTATTCGAAGCAATCTCTCCTTCACAATAGTCCTTAATCCTCTCTCTCAAAGATTGTATAGCACTCTTTATTTTGAGATGATTTTACAACTAGCATGCATCACCCTTTTATAAGCCCTTGGTAACCCAAATATGGAAGACCAATATATATTGAAACTTCCAATATAAATCAATCATATATTTAATGGAAATACAATCATAATTAGCTTACCATAATTGAAAATCCAATATGGAATGCTACTATATGAAGGGTCCAATCATAAATATATAATCAAAGTAAATATGGAAATCCAATCATATATTTCCTTGCCATATATGTACCAAAATAAAATCCATGCACTCCCTAAGCTTCTCCGACATGGATGGCGTTCGTCGCTCTCCGGGGTATTCTCCACATAGGTGGGAACCCCACCCACTCCAACATGTTGATCCCATACCACGAATGTGAAGCATCACGTCTACAGTCAAATGGAACAATATTTTCTATTTTGTATAATATGCTTGAATATTTACATGACATCAATAACAATGAAGTTTCATTTACAATTATAAAATAATTAGAAGAAATGGTTGCTAACGAATCTTAAATTTGTATTTTTGAAATCCTAAATTATGACTATTATTTTGTTTAGATATATTTTCTTTTGTCTCCTATAATAATCTGCAAACAAAATTTAAAAAATTAAAGTTGCCGGCCTTCGGGAAAGTCGCGCACGATGTACTGCCCTAAGAGTTAATCTGGGTATATTGCAGATTTTTCTGAATATTTTAGTGGTAAAATCCCACTCTACCGGTATCCCGTTGTAGCACATAAATTCGGAAGATTGTCCCTGACTTAGCTCTGCTCAGTGAAAGGATTTGATGAACAAAATATAAGCTGGACATTAGAGAGAAATGGAACAAAATTTTCCATGGAGAGAAATTGGACATGATTGTTTCTCTGTTCACCAAAAGGGTATGAACCTGAATATATAGGCATTCCAAATGGACGGGATATAAAGGCTAACTAAAAACCAGAATTAAGAGACAAGTAATGGTTGTAACAGATTGTTGAAGGTGTTTAAAATGTGGAAATTAATAGCACTTAATATCCAACGTTCACATTTTAATGGTCATAAACAATCCCAAAATTTAAGTGCAAATTTTTTTTAGGGTCTCAGCCTGAACCCAAAAAGGAAATTGAATCATTCGACGCCCACATATATGGGCACGTACCCGCACTCATTACGCGCATCGTACCAAACCGAGCCGAGCCGAGCCGAGCCGAGCCGAGCCGGGCCAGGCGGCGGCGGCGGCAAGCGCGTGTACCAATAGGGCACCGTACAGAAGTTTACAATGAAGCAAAGGAAAGAAGTTAATACATACATACCTTTATTCTTATATATGCACAACAGATGTGGGACTAAAATTAGAAGAGAACTTGAGTTTTTGCTCATTTTGTGTGTGTGAACATATATACACAGCCAACAATCACCCCTACCCAAAAAAGGGTCAAGTTCAAAAGTAATAGAAGAAAATGAGTTGAGAATTTCTGGGAAGGTATATACTATGTATAGATGAGATGGACTGCAGCCTTCAATCTCACATAGTGACTATTGTCTTTGTCTGAAGAAGATCTGATGGACTACTCCTTGAATTAGTCTTCTTGAACCTGATTCAGAAAATAACATACATAGTAAGCTAGAGGTTCTTGGGTGTATCGGATGGCACGTTTGGTTGGCTATGTGCACTTTTCCATATTCATGAGAGTTGTCTAGGATCGCCCTGTCATATAGTCACAACCTTCACGACCTCTCATATAGGTAAGCCCTTAAAGGTTGGTGATAAGAGTCAACCATTCATATCATGCTTGGACTTATTAAGAGTTAAAACTTATCCTAACTATATCACACTGGAACACTACCACCATAGGGATAGGGTATCCATGTATAACATTGTATAGCCTCTTGGGCATTAGTTTTTTGATCGAGTGTGCTAGGGATAGAGTGTAGCCTTCTTTGTATTTGAATACTTGCAATCATATAGGATCAGGTTGACTTCGCCTAGATCTTTCATATCAAACTTGTTAGATAAGTAATTCTTAGTATTATTTATCAATTCCAGTGAAGATCCTAGAATAAGGATATCATCAACATACAAGCATAAGATGACACAAATTCTATTTGAATTTTTAGAATACATGCATTTGTCATTTTTTTTGCATGAAACTAAATTGTAAAATGACTTTGTCAATTTTGTTATGCCATTGCTTGGGAGCTTGCATTAGGCCATAAAATAATTTTACCAATATGAAAACTTTCTTTTATTGACCTTTAGCAATCAAACCATCAGGCTGTTCCACGTAAATTTTTCCTCTTCCATTTAGAAAAGATGTCTTTACATTCATTTGATGGATTAGCATATCATGAATGGATACTAAGGCTAGAAGGGTTCTAATAGAGGTGATTCTAGCTATAGGAGAGTAGGTATCAAAATAATATAATCCTTTTTTTGGGTGAAACCTTTTGCTACTAATCTAGTCTTGTATTTTTCTATGTTACTATCGGCTCTAAGTTTCTTTTTGAAGTTCCACTTACAACCTACGGATTTACTACCTAAAGGTAAGTCTGCTAAAACCCAAATATTATTCTCCATAATGCAGTTATACTCATTGATAATGGCTTCTTTCCAGAAGGGGCATTAGGACAGGATATAGCTTCTTCATAAGTTGAGGGATCACCCTCTATCAAAAAAGGTGAAGAATACTTCTCGTAAATTCTTTTTATTCCATCTCCTAAGTTGAGGGATCGCCATCTAAAATCTATATCTTGTTTAGGTTGTGAACTGGATATTTGAACATGTGAATTAGTAGATAGAGTAAGAGAAGGGTTACAAGAAGATGATGTAATTCTATCCTTAAAGGGAAATATTTCTCGAAGTAAACAATATCTCTAGCTTCTATAATTGTACTATCAGAGATTTTATTTACCTTATTATGTGTTACAAGAAATCTATTGGCATTGATGTCTAGGGCATATCCTATGCACACAACATCTACAGTCTTAGATCTAACCTTCCTCTTTTTAGGTTCAGGAATTCCTACATACCTACGCATCCCTATACTTTGAGGTAATTAATCCTAGAAGTTTGACCTTTCCATAACTCATAAGATGTCTAATCATTTGACTTACTGGGTATCCGATTAAGGATATAACAGGCTGACAATAAGGCTTCTCTCCATGATTATTAGGAGCACCTGAGATGAGAAGTAAGACATCTACAATGTCTAACATAGTGTGATTTTTTTTCTTTTAGCAACTTCATTGGGCTGTGGTGAATAAGGAGCAATAACCTCGTGAATAATTCTATATTCTTCACATAAGTTAGTCATTTCATTTGAGGCGTACTCTGCACCATGGTCTGATCGAAGATCTTAATCATTTTTATGTAACTGGTTCTCAACTTCAAATTTATAGACCTTGAATCTGTCTAGAACTTTATTTTTGGTTTTAAGAAGGTAGGTATAACAATACTTTGAATGATCATCTATAAAAGTGACAAAGTTTACTGCCTCGAGTGAAAACCTTATAGGAACATCACTATGGATAAGTTCTAGAAGTTCGGAATCCCTTTGGACAAATTTGAAAGGTAATATAGTATGTTTGGCTTGAACACAGATTTTACATTTATTTTTATCATTTGTAAGAGTTTTAGGAATAAGATCTAAGCTCATCATCCTTTTGAGTGATCCTAAATTCACATAACCTAGTCTACCATGTCAAACATTGGAGTATTTTTATTAGCGACAAAAGAGAAGGATTTGATATTTTATTCATAGTACTTAAAATAAAAATACCATCATTTATAAATTATTTTCCAATAAATAACTCATTCTTGGAAAATACTACTTTATAACCTCCATTACAATCTTGTATCCTGAGGCTACAAGTAGAGACCTACTAACTATATTTTTCCTAACTGACGGCACATGAAGCACATCATAGATAGGTAGAATTTTTTCCGATGTCATCTTCAGATCTATTCTTCCTCTTTCTACAATCTGTGTCGTTGAGCCATCTACTAGGGGCACACCTTCTCCACCTAATTCCCGATAGCTTGAAAAACATGAGCGAACAAATAAAATATGAACATTAGCTCCGAAATCCAACCACCAATAATCAAAATAGTAAAAAAATATTGACTACAGATTTATAGCTTCCAGACCTGAAGGAACTAGAAGACAAATTTCGAATTATGTTAGCTTCTGGTTTGTTTGAACCTTTCCCTTTGAAGGAGGTCTTGACAACTTATTTCTTTCCATGGAAGCAGTTGATGGCTATATGGTTTATTTTTCTACACACAAAACAAAATCTTTTCTGATCATGAGTCTGACCAGAGTTTTTAGGTTTAGAAGATTGCTGGTGATGAGAGTTTTGGTTAGGATGAAAACTCTGCTTCTTCTTGAATAGGTTCTTCTTAGGTTTGTGATGGTGATTAGGCTTGAGTTTTCCATTGGTCCTACGAGGTTTACCTTACCTTTGGAATCAGACTTAGGTTTGGACTTTAACCTAAGCTGTTCTTCTGTTCTAACTCTCTTTAGGACGAATATGTAAGATCTTCTTGTAAATGGGTAAGATCTTTGACAACATCAGACCAAGAAGGAGGGAGTTTGTCTATTAAACAAGGTATTTTATGCTCATTATAGAAGAATGTACCTTTGGCTTGAATATGCTTAAGGTATTCCTGGAATTCATGAATTTGGTCATTCATAGGTTTATTATCTACTATGACATATTTGTTGAATGTGGAGGAATTGAATCTTTGAATTCCAGCATCATCACAACCATATTCGTCTTCCAAGGCAGTCCAAAGTTCTTTACTGCTTTTGTATTCAAAAAGATATCATAACAAAACGCTTAAGATTCTATAGAAATATGGTTGTCTATTTCCTTAGGGATCTTGGGTTTGGTGGAAGAAGAGTACTTGGATACCCCTTGTCAGACTCAGTATCATCAGAATTATTTGTGATGAGTGTGGAACCATCAATAGCAGAGATCAATACTAATGCGGTGAGCCAAAACTTTATCTGACTTTGCCACCAATGCCACTGAGCTTATAGGGTTTAGCAGTAAAGGTCTCATCTTTTCTATTCATGATTTTAGAAGTCTGCAGAAATTTGTATTTACTCAATAAAAATGACTATTATTTAGGAATAATAGTTTGAATGATCTTGATAATCAACCTTTAAAATTTTATTCTTTCAAGTTTTGATCAGCTTGGGTTAGCTATAGGGGTCGGTTCCCAGCTAGCGAAGGTTCACATGGGGACGATTAAGTACCTGTCGCTTAGGGCTATTTATGCTCGCATGACAGAAGGACTATTTCGGCTTGTACCTAAATTAATCTCTACTTTATGACTTAAATTTAAAGGGATTTGCAAGATAAATTAACTATTTTTCTTTTGCAAAAATAGAAATTTTGAGTAAACGAAGATGGTACAAATGTTCTAATTGATATTGCTTATAAAACTGCTAATTTCTACAGCAGACCTATGAAATCAGAATTCATAATATCAGTCCATATATTAACAAATGTTATTTAACCAATAATAACAAATTTGTTACTGATATGACAAACATTTGACAAATAATGAATAACTTTGTTACAATTTCTAATATGATAAAAAAAATTGAACAGAGACAATAAAAGTTAATAGTAATCAACTTGTTCAATAGAATTAATTTTTGTTGTATGCCTTTATAAGAAAAATATGTATTAGGAATATATATAATATATATATATAATATATATAATATATAATATATAATATATATATATATATATATATATATATATATATATATATATATTTTAATTTTTTATAAGAAAAATATGTATTAGGAATAACATATATATATATATATATATATATATGTATATATATATATAGATATATATATATACAATATATATATATGTATATATATATATATTATATATATATAAAAAATATAAAATAAAAAATAAAAAAAAATATATATATATAAAAATATATATATATATATATATTATATGTCTTGTTATAAATAATCAAGTCTTGTTATAAATCATCAAGTATATATTTGCTTGAATGCGAATTTCTTGTTGTTACAAAATATTTTTCTACAAATGATATATAGATTCTATTTACAATAACAAGCCGGTAAATATTTATTTGGAAAGTATAATGATAACAAATATTTGTTTATAACAGCAAGAAAGCAAGAAAAATATGTTTGAAAAGTGTAATGATAACAGATATTTGTTTGAATGCCAATTACAAATGAGTATGATGTTACAACATCAAGCAAATATATAGATATATTATGTTTAGTCTCTTTCTCTCTCTCTCTCTCTCTCTATATATATATATATATATATATATATATATATATATTATATATATAATATATATTGTCTTGTTATAAATCAACAAGTATATATTTGCTTGAATGCGAATTTCTTGTTGTTACAAAATATTTTTTTACAAATAATTAATAGATTCTATTTACAATAACAAGCAGGTAAATATTTATTTGAAAAGTATAATGATAACAAATATTTGTTTATAACAGCAAGAAAGCAAGAAAAAAATTTTGAAAAGTGTAATGATAATAGATTTTTGTTTCAATGCCAATTAGAAATGAGTATGATGTTTACAACATCAAGCAAATATAGAGATATATTATGTTTAGTCTCTTTCTCTCTCTCTCTCTATATATATATATATATATATATATATATAATTTTTTAAATTTTTAAATTTTAAATTTTTAATTTTTTAAAACCAGTACGTACGGGCTCAGTTAAATCATGTGTCTTTCCGTACACGATTTTTAGTCGGTCGTCATGTCGTATCAGACTCTTCCTGCGGATCCTGTCCGCACTAGCTTTTTCATCATTGCCCCACACGCACGTCTTGCGCTCCAGAGCCTCACCGGACGACCGACGTCTTTCGACGCCTACAAAATAATGCCCGCTTCGCCCATGACGCCGAAAGCGCCCATAACGTCTTCACGACGCCTATGACCCGATACCGCCCGCCCACCCGTTCTATGTGCACGACGCCCTTACGACGTCTTTTTGACACACTTACGGCACCTCACGACGGGCCGCACGATTGTTTAAACCTGTGGTAGAATGGTACCGGTCCTCGACCGTCCGTGCGGTGCCCTAGCAGTTGAGTTTTCACGCACGTGCACCGCATTCTGACCCATGTCAGCTCAGTTCGTGGCCATTTTTCAATCCTACGACGTTATGGATGCCCCGCATTGCACTATATTAATATATATTATATATATATTTATATATTTTATATATATATATATATATATATATATATATATATATATGATAACATAGCAAATATTTTGTATAAAATGATTAACTCTTAGATTGTTAGATATATTTTCTTTTATCTTCTTTAATAATCTGCAAAAAAAATAAAAAAGTTAAAGTTACTGGCCTCCGGAGAAATCGTGCATGAAGCACTGGCCTAAGAGTTAATCTGGATCTATGTACACTTTTTTGAATGCTCCTTATGGTAAAACCCCGCTCTACTAGTATCCCATCGTCGCACAACTTTAGAAGATTGACCCTGACTTGGCTCTGCCCAAGGAAGGATTTGACAAAAAAATGTAAGCTAGACTTATGAGAGAAATGAACAGAATGAAATGGAACAGAATGTAATAGAATTTTTCTTGGAGAGAAATTACAAGATTTTTCTCTGTTCAGCAGAAGGGTATGAACCTGAATATATAGGCACTCCAAATGGAATATAAAGGCTAATTAAAAACCAGAATTAAGAGACAATAATTGTTGTAATGGATAGCTGAAGGTGTTTAAAACGTGGAAACTAACATCACTTAATATCCAACGTTACATTTTATTGTCATAAACATCTAAAATTTAAGAGGAGCAAAAAATTTTAGGATCTCATCCCGAACCCAAAGAGGTAATCAAATCAACATTCGACGCCCCAGATATGGGCACGTACCCACAACGTGCTGAACCGAACCGAACCAGGCATGGCCGGGTGGCGGCAATGGTGCATGTGTGGCACATAGGGCACCCTATACAAGTTTACAATGAAGCAAAGGAAAGAAGTTAATACATACACACCTTTATTCTTATGCACAACCGTTGTGGGCTAAAAGAAGTAGAGAACTTGAGCTTTTGCTTATTGTGTGTGTGTGCGTGAACATACATACACAGCCACACACAACTAACACTTTATTTCCGAAAAGTGCATGAGCCTGATCTGCTTTTGGAAAAGTATAATTGGTTTGTGAGCTTCGACACTAGATCTGATCGAGTCTTGCTCGGGTACATAACTAAAAGATCTTAATTTGGTCACCAAATATTGTCAACTTTGATTCAGGGATTTGCGCTCAGACAAGTTTTTATGACCTCAAACCTACATATGAATTTGGTCACGAAAGTAAGTGGGATTGATTTCCTAAGATATGAATTGGTAACAGTTAACCGGAACTCTGGTGTGGTTGGTCAATAAGAAGTCTGTCATAATTTTGGATTTATTTTGAGAGCTACAGTGCAAGAGGACGAGATTTTTGTTAGCAATCTATTTGCCCTCATTTTGGTATTTTGGGTGTATTTTTTAGCATTTGTTGCATCGATTTTTGATGGCTCAAATTTGTTGGGCTAGTTTAGGATTATTGTTTCTTGCGGTGCTATGCTATCATGACATAGCCCAAAGCCAAGGTTCAACCTCATGGTAGTGTCATACCACTATAGCATGAGGTCCCAGCTCTTTGTAGTGTTGTACTACTACTACTCTCTATCTTTCAACATTAGGCTATCGGCCTCTATGTGGTGCTACACTGTTGTGATATGGCCCAAAGCCGAGGACCCACCTCATGTGGTATAACACAACTATAGCATTTGGTACTAGCCCCTTTGTAGTGTCGAGCTACCCTTGCAAAGCACACCATGCATTTTAAACCCAGGAACACATTAAGGTTTAAATCCATCCTCCTATAGGACTTGCTCTATAATAAGAGCAAATAATAGACGACTTTGATTATGGGAGCCAATCCTATTAATGTCTCCAAAGACTGATCCTTGTAAATAATATTTTCCCAGTCAAAGGTACTTCCTTGAACCAAAAGTTTGATGCCTAGTAGATTTATTTGAACTAATAACATAAAATTTTAAGATAGGATTACAAAGACATAGTATCATAAATCCAATCCTTCAAGCCTATTTTTCTTTGTGTTATCCTCGACCAGTTGGCGCTTGAGGTCTTTGGTGAACGTATTCGCATAATTCTCTTGACTTCGAACATCAACCATTGTAATAATATTATCTAACAAAGATGTTTAGGATAATTGACTAGTATTATTCACCTAGATTCATTAGGAGGGGAGGTTCTCCAGTTACTTACAATCCATTTATTCTGGAAGTATTCGTGGATGGATTTGGTGTTCTTCGTCGTGAGGGACACATTTCTAGCATATTGTTGACTGGGGCATATATTGTACTTGGTACTATTAGTTAACCGTTGCATGGGACATACATGGCTTGTTGTTGTGTGATGTATATTGAGCTCACTGTTGTGTGATGCCTTCTATTTTAAGATGCACGTAACTTAGGTTGTGCATCTTCTATATACACTATTCCTTAGGCCTGGGAATTTGTAAAGACAGTAGGCAGGTAACCGATAGAAAACTCACAAATTTGTAAATGTTAGTAATTAGGATTGCAATAAACCAATTTAGCTAATATTGCAAGCTGTACTCATTGCTTGACCGTGATTGATAGATGTAGTCTATTTTCTATTATTGTCTTGTCCTGTCTTGTCCTTGTATTCTCTATGTTCTTCTTGAGCCGGTAAATGATTATATGCTAAGTTCTATTCAGGAGACGGTCTGCAACATCGGTCCTTGCTTTGTTATGGATTATGTATTAGATACAGAGTAGTCCGTACGTTCTCTAGTTATTAGTCGCCCAATCTTGTACTAATATGATATTCCTCTCTACTTTACGTAATCATGTACATGCTCACATGTTCTTGTTTATTTATATGTTTTCAATTTTCTTTCATGTTTCCTTCGATACGTTTACTATATTCTTAGTTGCACATGTTGTCTTTTCATTATGTCATATTATTCTTGCAAGCTGGCTTTTAGTTAATAGTTGGCTTCCTTTGTGGTACTTGCTATCTGGGATATGACCCTATTAGATTTGTTTGGCCAAATTTGGTAGTGGAACTAAAAGATCTACCTACCTCCTACTGGTGGTGACTCCTGAAGCACCAGAATAACTGAGTGGGTGTTCTATTCCCTTAGCCACTAGTTTTCTATACATATTTTGTATGTCATTTAGCAACTGGATACTTGTTTAGCTTTTGTGTTTTTGGAACTTGACATCTACCCTAAGGGCTTGACATGATTTGTATATATTTTAGCCAACAACTAAAGCTGGTCTTGTATGACTTATACTCTTGTTAGTTTGATCACTTTTAGTACTAGCTTCATAATCATCTATATATTATAGTTTGAGACATTTTATTGTTGTATATGTCTGATAATCATACTTTTTTATTTTACTTATTGCTTGTGATTGAGACACCTAGGATTGCTTGATCTAGTTATGATTGTTGGATTATAGCTATAGTCTCCATCTCTATACAGTCGTGATCGTATCTCGGGGTACTAGTAGTTTGTTATATGTATCTGGCCTAGCTCCATCCCCCTCTCCAGTATTATGGTTTTGGAACATGATATGGTTTAGGTGGTGGACCATACAGGTTTGTTTGTGTTTCCGAACGTATGGGGTAATTAATAGCTAGTTACCTCAATCACTATCCTTCCTCATTGATATATTTTATATTATCCTATATTTTTTATCCTTTAACTTGGTATCTGCTTTGATTATTGATCTATCTTGTTCCTCCGATTTGATTTTTGTGTCCTTTAACTTTCAGGGGCATTGTTCCTGATCCTTATGATCAGCTTGTTTGGGTTAGCTGATGGCAGGTCAGCATCCATCTGGTCAGTCGATCAGCCATATCATTCAGGGACAAAGTCCATAGTTGACCGAGGGCAAAGCAGCCAGTTCGACCTCGATCAGTCGACAGTATCAGTACAACTAGTTTAGCCAGAGCAGCTAGAAGGAGTTGTTCATGCACTTATGGAGGTTTTCAGGGGCTTTACAGCGATACAACAGTGCCAGAGTGACATCTTACTCAGTAAGTATAGACGACTCTTGAGCGAGGTGGCACCCAAATATATAATTCTACAAGCAGCTTCAGGCATCTCCATCCCCCAAACCTCTATGGTATAGAGGATGTGATAGTGTCCGATGCTAGGCTTCATGATACTGAGGCCATACTCGAGGCAACAGGGATTCTAACTATGGAATGAGTAGCAGTGATTAGGGTACATTTATTAGATTTAACTCGTGACTGTGGACAACTTATGAGATATCTTCCGATAAAATTAGCAAATTTTAATGGGAGATTCCAGACCTGGTACTTTGATGCGATATCGAATTATGATTTATAGTATAGGCTTAACACAGGCAGATGGGGAGGACCGTCGACGGCTATGTGGCAGATTTTAGTAGGATCAGTTGATTTACACCTACTCTAGTGGCAACCAAGTTGGGATGAGCTAGGATGTTCCAACATGGTCTTTATCTGCATTTTTATTGTGACAATAGAGCAACATGAGTTTTCATCTTTTGACGCTGTGGTGAGAGCGGTGGGAAGGTATGAGTACACCTTCCAAAGGATCGTAGATAAAGTTAGGGACCATAAGAGGCCTCATATTCAAAGGGGATCTTCTTTCTAATCATCGGCACAATCTCTAGCAGTTCGAGCTTTGACGATCGGATCTCCGAAGGGAGCAACTCCGATAACTTTATTTTAGCAGTCTTCTCAAACGGGCTCTCAACAACAGAGGTATTTTTCTTCAGTTGCTTGTTTCCATTGTGGAAAGATAAGACACGTATTATCTGAGTATCACAGAGAACATGACTTGTGCTTAGCATGTGGAGCTTCATACCACAAGATTGAGTCATATCTCAGTAGGAGTTTAGCTAGATCATCATCAGTCCACTTAGCAGTTTCTAGTCCAGGATACCAACATCGGTTCAGTAGCAATAGGCCCAGAGGCTTTTATCGACACAGTCCTAAACATTCTAGCAGTAGAGGACGTAGTAGTATACTAAGGTCTATGCTCAGGCTTAGACGCAGAGAGGCCAGCAGCAGAGGGGACCCACACCTAGAGGGCAGGGTCATGTTTTCATGCTTGCCATGAAGAAGGCATTAGCAGTTGGAGAGGTGGTCGTAGGTACCATTCTCTTCCATTCGCATTCAGCTTCAGCTTTATTTAATTCTTCTGTATCATATTTGTTAGTATCTGCACGATTGGCAACATGAGTTGGTTTGGAGCCCGAGTCATTACATGTAAGGTTGAATATACATACTAGTAACGGTATCGTAGGAGTAGATCGAGTTTATACCTCATATCGTCCTAGGTATGGATTAGTTGAATGCTCGAAATGCGACGATATATTGTCATGCTGGCATGGTTATCTTTTGTGTTCCTATATTTTCTTGCTTGTTTTGATGCCTTACTAAAATTTTAATGATGCAATTTTTCTAAGAATGGGAGAGTTGTGAGACTCGTCTCACAGTATCGGTATTTGTAAACGGATACACAAGTATTAACTTTTTATTTTATTTTATGGTTTCTTGTTCCTGAAAAATACTTATTGACTTATGCAGCGTATTATTTTTCCTGAGTTTGTGCCAACCATGTTTATCACTAGAATACCACTAACTTGTATAATACCTTTAGGTATTGTCATAGACCCATATTATGACCCGCGCATAGAACGTAACCTTGAAAATTCCCTAACTTGGGAATTTTTCCTCCTGGCTGGCATACATATGATATACTAGTTTTTACCGACGGTATAATACTAGTGATATTTTCTATTGTTGATATGTTTCACGAATAATGTCGATGCATGCTATTGTCCATTGGTTAATAAATGAGTTCATTCCATTATTCAGTGGTATATTAGTTTTATTTAACTCTATTATCCAATGGTTTCTTGGCTTTCTGTATATACGGTCGAAATTGAATTGATCGAGTCATAGATTGTTGATGTGACAGATCCAATGGTCACACTTAATTCCTCTCTTCTATATATACCCTTTTGTTTTATTTTGAATTTCTTTTACTGTCTCTTTCTTCTCTTCTCCCCCTCTCTCTTTATTTTCTTTTTATTTTTCCTGTGAGGTTGGAGCTTGGTCTGAAGGCCTAAGAGTGTGGTTTCTGAACCTCTCTTAGTGGTGGAGTAGAAGATTTAGGCTGGAAGCTTATTTTAAAGCAAGTCATTTTGCCAAACTCTTGAATAATATTATTTTGTTGTTGTTTTGCTTTCCTCAGTATTAAATGTTCATTATTGTCCAAAACTTGTTTTGTCAAATACGTTTCCTTTATGATTCTCATCTATGTACATATTTCTGAATTTGGTTTAAGCTATGTTTTGATTTCCTACAAAGAAATGATATTTACTTAGAGAACTCAGTATTGAGACTGTTATCGTAGTTACTACTATGAAATCTAGTATATATTCTATATGAGACTTACCCAATATTGATTTCCTGCTATATTTGTTTTGGTGGATTTCGGGACGTGATTTTTGCCTCAAAAATTTAATTTCCTGGATTTACTAGTAATTCAACCCAAAAATGATATCTACCGTCACAATGCATTGTATCGTCCGTATACCGATTTTGGCCTTTTTAAACGATGGAGATTTTTTGTTATATATAAACAGCATATCGTTAGTGTACTAATCTGTACCGATGGTATAGCAATTTTGATGATTTTTTGGACAGAGACTTGTTGTGGCATTTAATCGGCATACTGTCGATATACTGGAGTAAAACGCCGGTATACTATCAGTGCACCCAAGTTTTATATTCTTTTGTTTGTCGACTTTCTTCTATTTAATCTTGCTTCTTGGTTTAACATATCTACCTTGATTGATGATTGTTTGAACTTGATTTATAGCGGCACCCGTGCCAGTGCACGAGGGTATCTCATTACACCTTGCTTACATGTCACGTGTTAAGCATACTATCGGTATACTGGAGTATACTGCCAGTATACTGTCAGTGCGCCCATGTTTTATATTTTTTTATTTTATCGACTTTCTTATATTTAATCTTGCTTTTTGGTTTAACATGTCTACCTATAATTGATGGTTGTTTGAACTTGATTCATAGAGGTACCTGTGCCGGTGCACATGGGTATCTTATTACACCTTAATTACATCTCACGTGTTAGAGCACCTTGTCACTTCTTGTCATGTACTATCCGGATATGTCTATATCCTTTACGCTATATCGCTACTTCCTGGAGTTGTCCTGCTATGTCAACACATGTCCCAGACTTGTCGCTGATAGCGAGACATCAATATCATGTTGGCATTGTCCATCATGTTTTATACTTGTAATGTACAGTGCCTGGCTATTATTGATATGTATTGTATTCGTTTCTTGTATCGATTCTCATTTTGGCTCATTGCAATGCATTCTAGATCATAGTTGTATTGCCGTGTCCCAACGTCATGCCATGTTCTTCATTCGCTAGGAGCACGGTCACGAAACACTGTCGGTATCGATTGATCAGAATAAATTGAATCAAGATCATTTCTTTGTTATAGATTGGTTTTTTTCGGAATTAGGTCCCATATTCAGTGGGCAGCATCTCGTTGAAGGACTTTGTGGCCGAATCACGAGGGACCTTTCTGTTGCTTAGTTTTTTTTGTCATTTTTGTTGCCGCACTTGCTTTGCGTTGGTTTATGAATGTGTTTTCAGAATATTTTTGATGGATCTTATTGCTTACGTCCTTTGAAGTTGGTATTTTATATTGAATTATGCGAAAAGAGTATTGATACTTTACTTATGCGATTGCAGGTGATCGTGTAGGTGTCACATAGTATAGAAGACATTTTTCTCTCAACCAATTCAATCGACGGTGAGTGGTGTACCACCCACTTTTCTAAAATGAGGGTAATTTTGAAATTTTGTAAAAGTTTATTATTTAATAATAGGATTTATGATTTATGGGAATTTTTAATAAATTTAATACTATTTTAAATTGGTGAATTATAAATTTAATGTATTAGCTAGTAAACCCTAGAACTGTTGCGCCTAGAGACTAACCATGACCATAGGGACCTAACCATGTGATTAGAATGACTATTTACAACTTTTTAGGCTAAGGGTATTTTGGTTATTTTGTGACTTTCGAATTATTTAGGATTTTGATTAATTGGTGAATTTTAGATTATTTTAATAATATTTAAATTAATGTATTATGATTTTGGTTATTTTTCATATTTTAATATTTTAGGAAAATTTTATATTTTTTAATATTGTTTTTATTGGATTTGTTTAGTCGGGTTTGAGTTTTTCTCGTTCCGGCTTGTATTGTGACCCGGGTAGCTTAAACTCTAGATGGGACCCAATATTAAGTTAAGCATGACCCACAAAAACCAACACTTAAGTTAGTTAGTTAGACTAATTTTTATCATGTTAGAATGGTTAAGTTAGAGACTCAAAACTAGATCCTTTTGACCCTAAACTTGAACCTAGTCTAGACTTAACCATATGAGACTAGAGAGAGGCAATTAGGACATTTCCCATTAGCCCTAATGGACTCTTTATGGCAACCACCTCTAGGGGAGAATGATTCATTTCATTCATTTCAATCTTGCCTCTTTTATTTTCCTTTTGTTCTCCCCTAATTTTAGAGAACCTTCCCTTTGATTTGATCTCCAAATCATATCATTCCTTCACCAAATCTTCCATCAATCATTCCTATTCTCCAAGGGAAGGGTGCTACCAAGGATTGGAAGAGAAGTGCAAGAAGGAGTTTCCACTTTAAGGGATCTTCGTATCGGAGCCGTATCCTAGAGGATTTCATTGGGGTTATACTCCCAATAGGTAAAACCCATCCTCTAAATCGATTTTCTTTGCATATAAATTAGTTTTGAATCCGTAGGATCCATCCTCATGCATGTGTCCCCTTTAGATTCAAATTTGAGGCCATTTGGAGCTCTCTTGAGGATTTTAGAAATGTGTCGTGTGTCCTACTTGATAGATCCCAAATTAGGACACCCCATGTGTATGTATGAATGATAATAGTTTATATAGATATTTAACTTCAGTTTTAGAATGGTTAGAGAGTGGATTTATCTTAGTTAGGATGGTTAGAATGAGTTTTATTTGGATACCTATGTTGGTATCCATGTATCTTGGCCTACATGTGTTTTTTTTGTCCAAAACAACTCAAATTCGTCATAATATTCATCCACGTTTTTATTAACCAAAGCAACTTAGAAATGTCATAACTTTTAGCTTAGAACTTCGATTTATCTTTCATTTTTTTAAAAGAACCGTATCGAAGTTAGTTTTCCAAATATATATTTTAATAAGCCAAATTCTTTCTGGAACTTTCTGCAGAATTATTTGAGTGTCAGCAGTACGAAAGACGAACACGTTTCCGTATTTTCGCGATTCCGGGAGCTTCCGGACACAAAAATGCGATCCGTTTGAAGTTTCGGAAAGCTAACACGAAGTACTACAACATACTTTAATCCTAGAATTTAGTGAATGCCCAATTGGTACAGTATTGATTTTAAGTAAAAGAGTGACTATACGATATAGGTATTTTGTGTAACCTATGAGCCTATATAGTATGTATATTAAATAAATATAGAGTACGTAATGCATGATATATTAGATAAATGAAATGATATATATCCTCTTTAAAAATATGTATATACATGGTTGAATGCAAGCATGTAGGAATGTAATCAATATAATGTATGTAAACAATGCATAAATGCATGAATGAAAGAATGATATACAATGTATGCATGAAAGTATATAATGAATGCTAGATATAAATGCAAGGTATATATGTAATGATAGATATGAATGCATAATGTATAAATAATGTAATGCAATATATAATGATAACATGTATGGTAATGGAGAGTATATGATGCAAGCATGTATATGTCCACCGTTTTTTCCTTTTTCTTACATTTTTCCTTTTCTTTCCTTTCCATTTCAGTTTTTCCCTTTTTTTTCCTCTTCTATTTTTACATGTTGTATACAATGTATATAATGTATAGATGCATGTAAGTATATAATATGCATGAATGACATGTATGTAATAAAAATAAGTATATGTATGCAACTTAATGATATATGAAATGCATGAACTGAAGTATGCATGTATATGGGATATGAATGAATGATATATATATGGGACATGAATGAATGATATATATATATATATATATATATATATATATATATATATATATATATATATATATATATATATATATATATATAAATGTTAAGGTAATGTAATGCATGTATTCACATATATTTTGAGTTAAATATATGAGTTTGTATGCATATATTATATGTATGCATGTATGCAGGAATGAATGTAATATAATGTAGAGTATGCATATATGAATATAATGTATGCTAGTATATAATGTATTCAAATAAGTATGCATGCATCTATGTATGTATGTATAGGTGCATGAATGAATGCAAGTATGCATATATGATAAGTATGTAGGCATGTATGCAATATATGTATGTATACATGATATGTATGTATGCATGTATACAATGTAAGTATGTATGTATACATTTCTATAAACTGAGTTAACCTATAACCTTGTTACACACATGCATTCATACGTCCTTTGACACCATGTATCCCATGTCACATACACCTACCTATCACTAAATCTGAGAACATTAACATATATCCTTTTACACACATGCCAAACACACACATACTCACTTACTCTTTTATCTCTCTTTCTATATATATATATATATATATAAAAAAAAAAAATATATATATATATATATATATATATATATATATCTTTTTATATATATATAAAATATATATATATATATATATATATATATATATATATATATATATATATATATATATATATATATATATTATATATATATATATATATATTTATTTATATATGTGCCTTATATATAGCTTTCCTATATATATCTATGTATATGAATATGTGAATGTGAATAATATATATACATTATATGACTAAGTTTGTGTGCTTTGTTATCTTATGGTTTAGTTTTGTGCTTGGTTTAGCAAGTGACTTAGGCTATGAGTTAGTAGCTATCTTGGATACTTGATTTGCGTATACTTAGTTTGTTTAGACCTAGAATTGACTAACCTAGACTAGTTGACCATTATTGACCCAACCCTAGCTAGTTGACCAGAGTTGACCAAGAGTTGACTTTGACCTAGATTGACTTAGACTCATGTAGATTGCATTATAATTTCAACTACCATATAAATTAAACTCTTTATAACATGTGTTGCTATAACTAGGACTCTGTGACTCCAGTTGGCCATCTTTTCATATCAGCTGTTCAGGATATCAGGCGAGTACATTCTCTGACCGTTTTATACTTGATAGGATTTACATTTACGTTCTAGATTACTTTACTTGATGCTGTCACGTTGTTAACACGAATTGGTACTATATGGATCCCTTTATGAGATGTTTTCCCCTTCGGGAGCATCGGTTACATCATGTCATGTGCGTTTCACTTTCATCATGTATTCTTGTACTTTCACCATTTATGTGCACTCTCGTGATTCATGTA
Organism: Iris pallida; assembly: GCA_029216955.1. Lineage (NCBI taxonomy): Eukaryota > Viridiplantae > Streptophyta > Magnoliopsida > Asparagales > Iridaceae > Iris > Iris pallida. The sequence continues at coordinate 9,073,538 of JANAVB010001998.1, read as the reverse complement.
CTCTCATGTTCACGGAGCCCCCATGTTTACATTCATGTGCACCCATTTATGGGCCCCCATGTGATATCATGTGCAATAACATAACCTGTCTGGATCCTTGTGTATTGATTGGGGTACGGGGTGAAGAACAGTTTGGCAACTCTAGAGGGGGGTGAATAGAGTATATATAGAAAAATGACCAATTAAAAATAACTCTTTCACCAATCAAGAAATAATCAGAGTAAAGTGCGGAAAATAAATAGAGAGCAAAAAGAGCATACGCAAACACAGCGATTTTAACCTGGTTTCTCTCGTGGAGGACTAGTCCAGGCCTGAGAACTCTAGCTCAGGATTCAAATCCACTATTTGTGAAATAGTAGTTTACAACCGTGCCTTTACTTCAGAAGAGCACGTCAACTTCTAACAGAGGATCGCAGTGGCGATTTGCTTGGAATTGTCCAAGCGACTTCTTCGACTCTTGCACAAGAATCCTAACTGAGAGATGCTGAGCACTCGAGACTTAGGAGGCTTGTGGCTAGTAGATGGGAAGGATATGGCTTATTTGAGCTTATAAGAGAGAAGAGAAGAGAAGATTGGATGGATTGGAATGAGAGAATTTATGCCCTATTTATAGTGTTTTTATAGGCAGAATTCGGCCAGAATTCGGGTAGGAAAATTTAAATATTTGGCCGTTGGACAACTAGCAACCAGCTAACACTAAAATTAGGGTTCCTGATTTCTAGGGGACAGAGTTCGGCCCAAACTCTGTGTGGAGGCAGAGTTCGGCCCGAACTCTGTCTCCAGAGCACAGAGTGGTTCAAAGGGGACCATTTGGGAATTTCTGGTTTGGTGGAGCTTTGGGATTTTTGGGTAGGCTATAGTCTAAGTTTCAAGAGCTCAGCATGACTCAGATTACATTAGTCTAGACTCAAAGAAAGTGTAAAATACAGACTCGAATCAACTAAGACACGGAAGCTGAGCTGTCTTCTGTCTTGCGCTTAATGCAGACGTCGTGTGTCGTATTGAATTATTACAGATATTATTTAGTCAATATTGTCAATATTTGGTTGACTGTGACTTTGTGTCAACAATCTCCCCCATATTGATAATTGACAAAATAATATATGTATATTCAACATTCATACCTGGATACAGTTGATCATAGCAACATAGCTCCCCCATAATCAATGCCGAGCTAGAAATAAGAGCTCCTCCGTGATCAGTGAACGGCGCTGAGCTAGAAGAGATAGCTCCCCCGTAAAGAATGCATTGAACCTGTATAATATCTCCAAAAAGCACAAACAAGCACAGATATACGAAAGCGAAAGATATGATACTAAATATATCTAGCCAGAATATACATAGTTCTCCCCTTTTGGCAGTTAGCAATATAGACTTCATATGAATGAAAGATCATATAAACTGCAGTATAGACAATTAAGAGTGATGCAACCACACCAAGCAGAGAAGAGACAGTGTATGACTAAACAAAAGGAGTCACTAGCATAAAGTAAAACTATGATAATGAGCATAAAATGTCATCCACAAAACCAAGTGTCAAACACACAACCAGAGTTTGAGTACATAAAACCAAGTACATAAATCCATAATAAACTAAATAACTGAAATCAAAAAGCATCAACTAAGATCATCATCAGTAGCAGCAGCAGATCTAGCCAATCTCCATCACGGAGCACGAGAAGGTCCTGGAGGGTCTGAAGGACCAGGGAAGGAGCGACGGGGGTCCAGAAATGCAGCATCCGGATCCATGTAACGCATGACCCATGGATCATCAATGCGATGGCCCGCGCGCTCAGGATCCCGCTCCATGGGAATGTGCAGATGAAGAGACATGGAGTACCATATATCATACAGGGAGTTGCCGAGGGCACTCATCTGTAGAGTAGTACGATAATCCAACTGGGTCCAGCGCTCGTCCTCAAGGTCAAAACGATCCCGGAGCATAGTCTGAATAGACTCAAGAGTGGCAGGTGGAAGTGGTGCATCCTGACCGAGTGGAGGGGCGTCAGGCTCCTCATCAGCAGACTGCTCAGAAGTCTCAGGAGAGGCGATGGCTGCCTGAAGGCGTCGTACCTTGGACAGAAAGGCAGGAGCAGGCAAAAACGGACAGGTGTCAAGTGGTATGTGAAATGCACGAAAGATCATAGGAAGGTACAAAGGATAAACCAGAGCTCGTGGTTTTTTCCTACAGTGAATCATCCAGTCCATCATGGAACGTGGAAGATTGAAAGAATTTCCAAAGTGAAGATGATAAAGAGCAGATATTTCAAGATAAGTGATGTTATCAGGAGAACCTGTTTTGGGTAGAATGGTGTTAGAGATTATCCAATGAAGGTCAGAAAAATATGGGTTGAGATATTTAGCCATGAGCTTGCGAGGACGTGTGTATGGAGTACACAAATCATCCTTGAAGCTCTCAAGGGAAATCCCGTCGGGAAAACGGAACGATCGAGCGTCAACAAGCTTTTCCCAAGGAGTGGGCTCTCGAAGATCAAGATATTCGGCTAAGTCAAAGTCATCAAAGGATATATTGATACCTGCAACTCGTGAATGAATATGGAGGTCATCAAAGGTCATGTTGCAGTAGAACATTTGGACAGCATAACGATAGATAGCAGAAGTGGTAGTGACTAGCTCATCAAAACAGAGGTCATGAAATAAAGAATCATTTTGAGAGAATATAGAAAAATTAATAGGATGTCCTGCGAATACCTGACGATTCCGAAAGTCACTAAACCAGTTGTTTGATGCATCTAGTGAGACAAATAATTGGTTGTCATAGGTAGAAGGATTTCGAGGACGAGGTGGATTGAACAATGGATGAGGGGGTTGAAGTTGGTCAATGATTTGTTCAATTGAAGGAGAAGAATCCGAAGAGGAAACACTCTCAGTTCGAATCCTTTTTCCACGATTGAACAAGCGAGGAGCCATAAACGAAAAATAAACTTGATAATTTGAAGTATAGAAGATAAGAATGATACCTCAAATGATAAATAAATAGTGGAAGAGAATGATGAGAAACCCCTTTCCCTTGATTTTGAGGAGTAATAGAGCCTTCTAGATCAAAAACTAGGGTTAGGGTTTGAAGGAAAGAGTTTGAAGAGGTGAGGAAGGAGGTAATAGTGAAGGAGAGAGATAAAAACCCGAAATATAAGAGAGGGTTTTCGTTGGTCGGAAGAAATTCTGACCGTATGATCGAAACTGATCCAACGGCTGAAGCTGTCCCCGACTCTGAAACAATGGGACCGAACTCGGCCCGAACTCCGGTAGGGGCAGAGTTCGGCCCGAGTTCTAGGTTCATGTCCCAGAACATAAGTCAGGCCAAAAAAATAGAGAAAAAGGTTAAGTGGTGAAAAAGAGTTAGAAATGAGGATAAAAGCTTGATGAAATCAATCAGATAGATAGAGAGGTAGACTCATATCAGAATGAACTTAGAAATTAGTAAATAGGCAATAATAAATCAAAACAAACCATATAATAAACAAGGAAATATAATATAATTCAATAGTTTGAATTTGCCATGGGTTAGCTGCAGGGGCCGGATCCCAGCTAGCGGTAGTCCTGGGAACTAGTGCACCGTGTCGCTTAGGCTTTTACGCCTTGTTGTCAGAAGGACCCTTTTGGCTTGTACCTATACCAAATTCATTGTAAAAGAATCATACTATACTCGATATTTACGCAGGTGAATTTTAATTTATGACCGCTTCATCTAAAATTCCAAGTTCACGACAAAGGAAATTGAAACGCTCTTCGGATAAAGGCTTAGTAAAGAAGTCTGCTAGCTGATGATCAGTGTCAATAAATTCTAAGTTAATCGTGCCGTTTTGCTGATGATCACGCAAAAAGTGGTGTCTAATCTCAATGTGTTTAGTGCGTGAGTGGCAGACAGGGTTCTTAGTCAAATTAATGGCACTAGTATTGTCACAGAATATAGGAATATGCATGAAAGATAACTTATAGTCTTCAAAGGTTTGCTTCATCCACAGAATTTGTGCACAACAACGCCCAGCTGCTATGTATTCAGCTTCTGTTGTGGATAGTACGACAGAGTTCTGCTTCTTGCTAAACCAGGAGACTAAAGCCTTTCCTAATAAATGACACGTGCCGCTCGTACTTTTACGGTCGACCTTGCATCCAGCGAAGTCAGCATCAGAGTAACCAATAAGGTCAAATGATGTGGACTTGGGATACCATAGGCCTACTGTAACCGTACCCTTAAGGTATCGAAAGATACGCTTAACCGCGGTCATGTGTGATTCCTTAGGATTAGCTTGATATCTAGCACATAGGCAAACACTAAACATGATATCGGGACGACTAGCAGTTAAATAAAGTAAGCTGCCTATCATACCTCGATACTTACGTTGATCAACAGGTTTGTCGCTCTTATCTGGTTCGAGTTTGGTTGAAGTAGCCATTGGAGTGCTGATTGGTTTGACGTTGTCAAGATCGAACTTCTTCAGCATGTCCTTGGTATTCTTCGATTGACAGATGAAAGTTCCATTAGCCATTTGTTTCACTTGCAGGCCAAGAAAGTAATTGAGCTCTCCCATCATGCTCATCTCAAATTCCGTCTGCATACACTTGGCAAATTCTTGACAGAGAGTTTCATCAGTAGACCCAAAAATCACTACACCAAAATAGTTAATTAGGAACACTAGACATATTACAATCTGGAACATCTATATAGCGTGCCTAGATTTTAGAACGCAATAAAACTGTGCCAAAACAAAAAAACGTTCCAAATATAATATTTTTATTTTTTATAAAAAGTTATTAATTTTGGAACACATATAAACTGTTCCAAACCAGTTCCAAATGGCAAAAACTCATTCACGTGCTCTCACGTGACCTTAACAAAGCATCCAGCCCATTATTTCTAATCTGGCACATAAACCCTACCTCTTTTCTCTTCGCAAGCTATCTCTACCTCTTTGGCGGGAATTAAAAACCCCGCGGGAAAATTAGCTTCTCTGGCGATCGTCCTCATCTCTCCATCCCGTCGGGTCTAAACCATCAACGGGATCATCGCCTTCCTCATCGACGGGATCATCGCCGTCTTCATCGACAGGATCATCGCCGTCCTCATCGACGGGATCATCCCCGTCCTCATCGACAGGATCATCGCCGTCCTCATCGACGGGATCATCGCCGTCCTCATCTCGCCTTTCTCGCACTCTGAGGTATTCGTATGCCCTTATTATTTTGAACCCTAAAAAATTGAAGGGTTATGGAAGAAATTTGATTTTGAAACCCAAAAAAAATTGAAAGGGTTGTGGAAGAACATTTGATTTTGAAACCCTAAAAAAATTGAAGGGTTCTGGAAGAATATTGTTTTTATTAAGCTATTCCCACGGCGGGATCACGGCTGTCGAGTCTCTCCGTCCTCATCTTGGCCTACTGCTTGGAACAACCATCTAAGGGAGAATGATTATATATATATATATATATATTCTGCAATGCATATAGTATTTACCCCTATATATTTGGTCCTTTCTCTTGAAATCCTCCAAGTGACAACCATATATTTGATTCCCTATCACATTCAACTGTTGGTATACGATCAATGTGTACCATCACTATCTCATTGTTAGACTGCTCTGAAAGGAGCAAAGATCAGTATGAATGCTCGAAAGGAAATATAATTATCTTTCCACATCCTAACACAGAATATACTTCAATATAACCAAAAAAATATATGCAGGACAAGGTTATAACAGTGATGATCTATTTGAGGTACATTACGACTCATAATTGTTCCGAAAGCAGGTAACAATTTTCGTCTACAACCTACTGACATCTAGGAGGCCCCATGAATATTGAACTAATAATTACACTATAAATCAATCATCACATACTTGTTGTATCAAGGGTTAGCATTAAGTGCTTCTTTGAATTGTGGAGGCTGAAAATATAAGAAGCCCCTTTAAAAAGATTCTACAGTTTATGTCGTTTACCAATGATATCTTAGTTGATGAGACCGATGATTATAGCTTCACACCCGAAACAAAAGGAAGCCTGGTACCTCCTGTCCTGATGAATATCTTTCTTCACCAAGTTGATGGGGATCAACACTGAATATGTTGCTCTTTTACCATTTATTTCCCCGTGTATCGTATTTTATAGTTTTTTTTAGATTTTTAGTATTATATCAGCTATATCCTATTTGAATCTTGTATTCATATCCGTGCTTCATGATTGCTAAACAGGATCATATATACATCATGACGAAGGAGGTCAATAAAAATGTTGTTACTTGTTAGGGGCATTAAAGGATAATAAAAGAAGTGGGAACTTCTTATGGGGGTATTATGTGATTATATAATACGGATGAGCAGAGAAATTATAGCTTCTGGATAATCAAAGAACATGTCTAGAAATTAAGTGTAGAAATGAAGAGGCTTAGAAGAACAAGAAACAAGTACATTCATGGGAAAAATAGACTCGGTTTCCACTAAAAGGGGTTGAAATCATTTAAGATGATTTGGACATATGGGAATGGATATCAACAGTGCATCATTATGAGTGAGTTGAAGGATTTGGGCATGTGGGTATGGATATCAACAGTGTATCATAGCCCAAGGAATTCCCTTAGGAAAATAATTATTAAATGCCTGGTATCTTAACTCTATTGCAAAAAGAACACCTCGGATCTACCCGTTTAAATGGGTAACCGGGTAGGTTGAGCCGTTTTATAATGGGTTAACCGCGTAGGGTTGACCCATTTTAAAACGGGGCGGGTTCCAGTTGAGGTTAAACGAGCTGTATTGAATATGACCAGACCCAAACATGACCCAATTGCCACCACTAGTTTCTGAGGGATAGAAAAATTCTGCATCATCAGACATCCTAACTGTTATATCCTGAGTTGCATTAGCAAGCCCTAGGTCCTTATAATAGATTCAATTCATGTTTCTTTCAGACTGCACTCGCCTTAGTAGTACATTTAATCAGAATAATATCACTCCTAAATGATGCATCCAGCAATCCAAATGCACAGTCCAAACCATCCCAAACGATTTCAATCTTTAGTCAAATTGAACTAATAAAGTCATTTATGAATCTGTCTATTTTCATATGATAGCATATCCATCTAAACATTCTAATCACAGCTTTTCTGGACATGTTAATTGACTGTCAAGATACACAAAAGTTGGCTGGTTTGTATTATCGTCCAAAAAATTGTTCTTTGAATTTCATGGTATCTTATTACCACCACACAATACTTTAGAAGCCTCCACTTCAATCATGTTCTGAATTTAAGTCGGTGAAAGTGTGAACAACTGCCTCCACAACCTGGCCTTTGTGATAATGGACATAGCTCTTGGATATTTCTTGACCATCAATTTTTAATTGTTTCCACCCCTTCTCATAGTCTCATTACACTTTGCTAAATCCTATCTATTGTAGTTGCTATACTTCTAACTGCAGTAGTTTTATTGTTTTGTTATCACATATTGTAATAACATGAAATAATTTTCTTAGTTTTATTTTTATATTATTTTTATTTTCAATTTCACTTGGTAAATGATTGTACACTTTATAGGAGCTAATTTTTGTAGGGATTGTGCAACTATACTACATATAAAAATGACTTTGGACAAATCGTGGATGAGCAAAAGGGGTGGTACAAGTTATATCAAAGGTGTTGAACAGTTTGTGAATTTTGTTAAGGAGAATGCAGCCGGACAAACATAATTTCCATGCCCATGTAAGCATTGTAAGAATTCGAAGGGACACATAGATCTCGATGAAATTGGCTTTCATTTGTTGAAGAATGGCATGTACGAAAGTTACGTCATATGGAAGCATCATGGAGAAAATACAAGAGGGGGAAACATACAAACAACGGCTACTCCAATTGAAGAAGCACCAATTGAAGAATCAAACTTTCCTAGACTGGAGGATCTCATTGACGATGTATATAATATTCATACCAAGGAGGCCGAGCATTCACCTGCTAATGTGAGTGTAACAAATGAAGACGACGAGGGAGATGACACAATTGTTGAGCCTGGGATGCAAGAGAGCAAAAAATACAAAAAATTGAGGGATATGGCATCAGAACCGCTATATCCGGGTTGTCCTAAGGGAAAAACCATATTGTCCACCATTATTGAGTTGCAAAATTTGAAGACACGGTATGGGTGGACTGGCACTAGTGTAACTGCATTACTAGAATGTCTAAAGGGCTTGCTGACAGAAAACTGCAATCTTCCAAAAAATTATCCTAATATGAAGAACATGATTAAAGACTTGGGAATGGAATGTGAAACCATCCATGCATGTAGGAATGGATGCATCTTATATCGTAAGGAATATGAACATCTCTATATATGTCCAAAATGTGAAGTGAGTCGGTATAAACTTGTGTTGGGAAATGATACGGAGACAAAAAAGAATTTCAAGAAAGAACCTGCAAAGTTTGTGAAATACTTTCCCTTGATTCCGAGACTAAAAAGATTCTTTAGCATTCCTTGGATCGGAGAGGCAATGACTTGGCATCAAAAGGCAAAGACTGATGGAAATCTAATGAGACATCCTTGTGACTCAGGCCAATGGGATTCAGTAAAAGTTCATTAGCCAGAGTTTGCTGCAGATACTAGAAACCTACGACTTGCAATATCAACAGACGGTTTCAACCCACATGGAACTCTAAGTAGCAATTACAGTTGTTGGCCAGTGATTTTAGCTCCATTAAATCTTTCACCATCATTGTGCATGAAAAGAGAGTTTGCTTTGCTGACATTGTTAATTTCTGGGCCTAAAGGACCTGGAAAACAATTCGACATATTCTTGGAACCTTTGGTAGAAGAGTTGAAAGAGCTATGGGTTAATGGCGTGTCAACGTGGGATGCATTTACCAAAACCACATTTACAATGAAGGCAATATTGTTTTGGGGGGTCCATGATTTTCCTGCATATGGAAATCTATCTGGTTGTACTGTTCATGGTTATAAGGCTTGCCCCGTCTGCGCTGATGATATCGACTCTATGCGGCTTGGGGACTCTTCGAAAGTATATTATCATGGCTATCGACGATTCTTGAACTCTGATCACAAGTTCAGGAACGATAAAAGATTCAACAAAATACTCGAACAACAACCTCCTCCACAAAGATTGTCTGGGGAAGAAGTTGAAGTAAAGATAGCCAAAATTCTTGAAAATAATGAAAGGACACGATTGAAGCAAGCTACTCGTGGAAAGCGTAAGAGACGAAACCGAAAGCATGAAAGCAAGGTCTGTGAAGATGACAATGAAGAAGAGGCATCTAATAAAGCAGCACCATGGTCTAGAAGGTCTATTTTGTTTGATTTGCCTTACTGGAAGTTTCTTGAAGTGAGACACAACATTGACGTTATGCACACTGAAAAGAATGTCACAGACCACTTATTGAACATGTTGATGGATGTGAAAAAGAAAACGAAGGATGGGATACAAGGTCGAAAAGAATTCAAAAAGTTAGGGGTAAATAAGAAGTTGTGGGTTGTTGAAGATGAAGAAACTGGAAAAACAACAATGCCGAAAGCATCTTATGCCTTGACAAAGAAGGAAAAGGAAGAGTTTTGTCGGACATTAAAAGATTTAAAACTACCTACAAGATTTTCTTCTAACTTGAGTAATTGTGTCACCATCCAGCCTCCCGAACTAAGGGGGCTCAAATCACATGACTATCATGTGATTATGCAATACTTGCTTCCAGTGTTGTTGAGGCATACTTTTCATAAAGACAAGGACATAAGAATTGCAATTCAGAGGATTAGCTTATTTTTTAAAATTTTATGTGCCAAGGTAATCAATAAAGAAGAGCTTAGGCAAGCAAAGAAGGCATTGGTTGAGGCAAAGTGCATTCTTGAAAAGGAATTTCCGCCTTCTTTCTTTGTTATAAGTGTGCATTTAATGGTTCATCTAGCTGATGAGGCCCTGTCGTGCGGGACAGTTGGATTTCGATGGATGTATCCATTTGAAAGGTATACTTCTAGTGCTTTAATCTATGTTTAACTTTTAGTATTATTTTATAGATGATATAAATTTATGTATATTTTTTCTGTCACAGATTGATGAAGTGCTACAAGGAATATGTCCTTAATAAGCGATACATTGAAGGTTCGATAGCTGAGGCTTACCTTGTAGACGAATCTGTAATATATTGCATGGAGTATATGCCAAACTCGAGCACTTTTGGTCACAAGTACAGTCGAGAAGACTGGTTAGATGAGAGTGTTGACTTCACAGATGAGAAACCCTTGGAAATAGGGGGGTTGTCGAGCTCAACCATGTTCAGTTTGAGCAAGTGCGTAGATGGGTTCTCAATCGACTTGCAGACTTAAGTGAATGGGAAGAGTATGTGTGCCCTTTGCTACAAGCTAAATAAGTGTATAATTATAAGAATGTTCATGACATCAATAATAAGTATTAAAATAATAACATAATATGGTATGTGCATGACATAAATGTTGTTATCCATGCAGAAAGTACAACCGTCATTACCAATACATTTCCACTCAGAATCGAAAAGGTGGTCCGGCAAAAGAAAACACAATAATTAAGAAATTCATTCCTTGGTTGTGTGATGAGGTAATAGTTCATTTTTGTTCATGTGCTTATGTATTTGTGCACAAATTAAGTATTTTTCTTTGCAGTTATTGGATGCAGGGCAAACCAATACAACATTATGGAGATTAGCCAATGGTCCACAACATAGAGCTACACGATTCAAAAAATATCGTGTCAATGGTTTTGTATTTGCACCGAGTTCTTCCGATGATTGCTTGGTAACGCAAGATAGTGGGGTGTCTATGGAAGCATATTCAAATTTTGTTTCAAGTCGAAAAGACAAAAACCCAAAGGAAGGGAAGATGACCTTTTATGGAATTGTTAGAGACATATTGGAGCTGGATTATCTCGATTTCAAAGAAACCGTGTTCTATTGTGATTGGGTTAAAGTAGAGGATTCTAAAATGGTTGCAAGTCCGATCCGATTTGGAATCAAGTGATGGTAAACTTGAAGAAGCTCAGGAACAAGGAAAGAGTTGAGGAGGATCCATTCATTTTAGCTCAAGAAGCAAAAGCAGTTTTTTATTCCAAAGATCAAAAGTCTGATGGGTGGTATGTGGTTATAAATACTCCAAAAAGGCTAAATAAACAAGTTGACGCAATAGACATTCCAACTGACTACCAATCTTGTTTGAACGACAATCCCAACTTGAGGAATTTGTTGATTTTCGATGATTGAACCAAATCATATGTAGTCTTTTGTACTCCAGACTTTTTTGTGGTAAAATTATAATTTTCTTTCTTTTAAATGACTTTGATAGCGTGATTCTTCTATATGCATAATTCGATATCATCATATTATATTTTGCTGATGTTTTTATTGCTTCTACGAATAAACATGATACAAAGTTGTCCTTGAATGAATAAACAGATTTTCTTACATCTCACGATGTCTTCGAGTGTTGCCGACACATCTAACCAGCGGGAAGAAGAACCCATATCAATAGAAGTCAATCAAAAATCAACATCTAAGAAGAGCATTGAATTTAATCATCTTGGACAAGCAGTTGGATCCAACGCAACTCACTTTAAGAGTCAAGTTGGTAAATACGTGAAGACATATGTGCCTATCAGGTATACAAGTTGGCTGCAGGTACCTAAGACCTACAAGGATGATGTTTGGAATGAAATAGTGGTGAGATTACTGCATTTTTTTTTGCATTTTTTTGCATTTTTGATGCATTTTACTGTATTTTTGCATTTTTGCTACAGTTTTGCATCAGATTACTGCATTTTTGCTGATGTTTGCACTTTTATTTACTGTATGTTTGCATCAGATTACTGCTAGTGTTGACCCCAATTGGACCCTAATGACTGAAACATCATACACTCTAGTTTTCGATAAACTCCTTACTTGGATTCAAACACACTCACACATATTACTATATGGTATCAGGCTTGACAATATGGGAATTATATACTGATGTTTGCACTTTTATATGGTGGTATTAGGCTTGACAATATGGTATCAGGCTTGACAATATTACTTGACAATATGTTATCAGGATTCAAACTCCTTACTGATGTGGTATCAGGATTCAAACTCCTTACTGATGTTTGTACTTTTATATGGTATCAGGCTTGACAATATTACTTGGATACTAAGCATCCTAACACATTTCTGGTACTCTAACCCATTTGGTCACTTATTAGCCACTGGAATCCACTGCAGCTATTGTAATTGCCCTAACTGCTGCTGCTAGCTCTAACTACTGCTGCAGTTGCTCTAACTGTTGCTTCTAGCTCTAATTGCTGCTGTAATTGCTCTAAATGACCCCAACTCAAAACCAAAGATACTCTAACCAACTGATACCTAAGCCTAAAGCCTATAGTCCAAATCTCCAATCTGTTCTAACATATAACCCCCAAACCTCTAAAACTATACAATGGAACCCCAAGCCAAACTCCCATATCTGATACACTATACTCACTCAACCCGACCCCTCTCATACGCACACTTCCTATGCAGCAGTAGCAAATTCCCTCATCAACCAGTGCAATGCCAAAGGCCAACTGCATATGCATCGCAACATGGCCAATTGGCCATGTCTGCTACTGCCACTTCTCTTGCATCGCAACATGGCCAACATGGCCAATACACTATACTCACTCATTTCTGGTACTCCAAATGGCAGTGGACTGAACCACAATGAACGTGGTCAGCACCGTAAGCTAGGGGCTGATCCCTTAGCTAAAGGGGCTGACCATGAAGGACATGGCCAACAAAGACTATTGATTATACTTAATGACCAACAAAGGCAAACAATCTGTATCCTAATTCCTTTGAGTAGAAACTTTTACAATTTGCTACCATAAATTCTTCAATTCGTAAGTTGTTACTTTTTAGTTAATACCTTAAGCTATTGATTATTTCTTAGTACTAGTGTCATGGCACATGCGATACATGCGATAATTTTTATGCAATATATGTTCATACCATCTTATTTAACCAAAAAAAACACTTATTTTTTATGTTATAAATGTTGCATTTAATTTCTTCTTTCTACAAGTTCTTGCTCAGCAACATAATTCTGAGATATCTCTGTAGGCTTCTGAGAGCAATTTGAAGTTATGATGAGTGTTTCTTCTTTTCCTCTGCTCCACAGAACCTAGCTGATTCTTGGAGACTGATACATTTGTATGCGGGACAGATAATTTGATACTTTCTTCTTTGCCAACAATGTTTTCTGTAGAAGATATATTTCACTGAACCAAGGGCCAACAATGTTTTCTTTGTCTGAAATAAATTATCAGATAATTTGATACTTTCTTCTTTGCCATTGTAAAATCTGCTCAGGCATGTGCTTTGCATAGTTAGAGGGAGAAACTATAATTGACATTGGATACCTTTCTGCACATAAGGATGGAGGCGTCAAACTTTTGAACGCTGAACTTTTTTTAGGAGTACTTATAGATGTAGTTCCATATATTTTGTCCAAGGAAGTGAGAGTAGAAAGTGATGCATGTCTAGGTTCTCAGAATTTTGCAAGGATTTTGCTATTCAGTTCTCACCCAAAAGATAGATGGCATGGTTGAAGATGAACACCGAATGAAGGTGTTGTACTAGAGTAAAGAACTTGAAGGACCCAAGGAATATGGAAAAGTTAAATCCGTAGAACGGTTTTTGATACCAGATAACCTGGAAGATTTTTTGACGTCAGTTGTTTTTATATCTTAATCATACAAGTTAATACTATTGGGTAATGGCTTGGAAACCTTGTGAATTTCCTGTAATTATTCTTAATTGTGCAGATATCTAACTATATAAACATAAGGAGTCATTTTGCAGCATTCCTAGTACTTCTTTTGATCTGTGTATAAACCAAGGTTCGCAGTATCGGTTTGACACTTTCAGGGTGTTTTGGAGGTTTTGGATTGTTGGTTTTTAGTATAGGTTCGCCCGATACTGCAAATCTTGGAATTATAGGTATGATCTAATTTCATTAAAAATATTGGGTTATTATTCTAGAAAGGCATATCTTCAGTTCAATTACATCTTGTCTTTTCACTATCTTGCTCTGCAATTCTAACTTGAGCTCCCAAATCTCTGTTACTCTAGTCTCTAATAACCAACTCATTATTACTTGGCTAAAAGCCAAGACACTTACCTATGGCCTCTAAGCCTACTGCTCTACATTACTATCTCCTGCAAATGTAAAATAAGCAGTAAAGATGATACTCTATCATGTGGACTAATACGAGATGCAGGACAACAAGGGTTCAGTGATCCAAACCAAAACTCTCATATTTTAAACTGATACAACATCAAGGACTGTAATAAAAAAAAAGAACTGATACATGCTTATATAGATACCATATATCATATTCCATTGCTACCAATGTTCCTATAGTCGACTGAAACAAAACAGTGAACAAAAAGGGGCTAAATACAATCCCTACATAGACTAATGCATCAAATGGGATGACATATTAACCAATGAAAGAAAAGATGCCTCTGGTTACCTTTATAATTGTTCATTTGGTTATTGCTATTCTTGTGAAACCTTTAATATTTTAACAAAAAGTATTGATATAGCTTTTCAGTTTTTTTTTTGTCTGCAAACAGGGAATGAAAGGGTAATATATGGCATTAATCTGCAAACAGCACAGTTTTTTTTTAATCTCTTCTTTTCTCTATGTTCTGTGTATTGTTCTGCTCCAATTTCGCTTTGTACCATATTAAACTTTGACTTTTCCTTCACATTTTTAACAACTCTTCTAATAAAGCATATTATTTGCAGGCAGAATTTGATATCCCAAGTTATCTCAGAAAAGATGTTGAAAGATTAATGCCAGATGCATTCAGAAAGCTAAAACATACCCTGAGAAAGGATCATTTGGATAAACAACCAAATTTGGAGGCAAAAATGTTGGCTATTCCAAATGGGATTAGAAAGGAAGACTGGGAGCAATTTTGTATCAATGAGGCTGATGAAAAACAGATAAAAAGAAGAGCTACAGCCGTTGAAAGTAGAAAACATAGTGTATATGGTCATACTGGTGGTCGTAAGAGCAGTGCAATGGTAGAGTATGAGATGGTAATTTTCATCTAGAACCAACATTAGCATTTTATAATTTTTGCTATTCCAATGTCATGCTTACACCTCAAAACTAATCTATGATTTATCTAGAAGGCAAAGCAGGAAGATCCTACTATCCCTATTACACGGACTCAAGTGTGGATAGAAACTCATACGAGAAAGGATAGAACTACGCTGGCTAGTGCTGAACCGTTTATGGTGAGGACACATAAAACTTTGTTACCACCTTGCATTTAATTTAATGTTAGCTCTTTTACAAATGATATTACAGAAATTAGTCAAAGAAAAGTTTGTTGAATCCACACAAAGTGAAAGCGACAACAATAGCGTTCACCCTCTATCAGTTGATAATGATCCTTTGACTCAAGTGCTTGGCAAGAAAGGAAAAGGGCTTCCAGGTGTTGGGAGCTTTGTTTCCAAGAGAAAGTATGATGCTGCCCTTCATGCTCATATAATGTACACAAAGGAAAGAGGCGAGAGGGAGAGTCTGAAAAATAAGGTTGATGAGATGCAGACAAAGGTTAACTTTATTTTTGATTATTGTAAGGTGAGGCAACCAACTTCTTATATAAAAGTCTAAAAGATCATTACTACATGCCTATCAAAATATAAAAATATATAATTTTATTTTTATTTCTTGTACCATAGTCACATGCTGGTGGGCCACCAGCACCCATTCCCCAGTCCACTGGTGGGTCATCAACACAAATGCCTATGCCCCATGCGGGTGGGTCATCATCTCCCATTCCTATGCCCCAGGCAGCTGGTGGGTCATCAACACCCATGCTCCAACAAATGCAAGCAAGTATTGGAAGATCAACACCCATGCCCCATGCGGGTTGGTCATCATCTCCCATTCCTATGTCCCAGACAGCTGGTGGGACATCAACACCCATGCTCCAACAAATGCAAACAAGTATTGGACAATCAACACACATGCCTCCATTGATGATGAACAATGTACATGGGCCATCTTTGGGTGAAAGGAATTCAACTACATCGATAGGCATTGAACCAACTCCTACGGCAAGGTTGTGTGAATTGCATGATTGGAATTGGAATTGTGTTGCAATTGCAAAAGAAGTAATTGATCCAATGCATCGAGGTAATTGTCATAATTATCGCCTAGACCCTCAATATGAAATGAAGTTTAGCATGTCTGTTCGAAAGATTTTTTCCGCCAAGCTCTACAAGGAAACTCCCGATGCAAAAACAATTAAAGATATAGGAGTTGGCGAATTCCTTGTGTGGCCCAAATCACACATTCGATTCATGGAAGAGTGACTTGTGAGTATTTTTTTTCCTATCATACTTTTTCAGTGATTACTAATACATGAATTGATTTCCTTTACTTTTACATGATTAATAATACATGGATTGATTAACACCCATGTATCACACATGACACACATGTATCAACTGTACATGAATTGATTTCCTTTCATACTTTTACTGATACTTATTTTTTCTTTCATACCCATGTATCAGGATTGATTAGTTCCTGATTTTTTTCTTTTACTGTACATGGATTGATTAGTTCCTGATTTTACAATTCTAGGGGAACTCATAAGTTCCTTATTTTTATGGGCACCAAATCTCTTGATTTTCTCAATTGGCTAAAGAGGAAAATTAGCACACTTTCATACCCATGTATCAGGATTGATTAGTTCTCATATCCATCCAAGTTTATATCCATCCAAATAGCACTTTAACAGAATCCTTGGTCCCCTGTATAGCACAGGCTGCTAGTATGTTAATTTTGATAATGCTTACATGTGTATCAGTTCTGAATTTACTTTTTTTCTTCAAAATAATTCCATAACACAGGCTGCTAGTATGTTAATTTTGTTTTGCGAGATAAATAATGTTATCAGAAATGGTTTCTGATGCCATTGCCTTTTTACAGGTTCCAAAACTTTTACTACATAGAATATTTCCCAATGTCCGAGAGAATTAACTGTCATCTCCATCTGGTAAAAACCAAAGCCTTGCATAGAAATTTTCATTTACCCACTAATAATGGATCCCAAATCTCAAAAACATGTCATCAACAACCCTGTCAAGAGTGATAATGGAAAGGTTGTTATATTGCTACAAGGAACTATAATGGCATCCATTGGCCAAAAAATGGAACGTTATACATATTGGTTGCTGTGAAACCTTGTGTACAAAATTATAATAGCTGTGGGTTATGAAACCTGTGTGCGACGATCATGTGAATCCTTGAATGTGAATCTTAAGAACAAAGTATATATTCCCAGTCTACATGTGTATATACTTCCTAATATTCATCACATACAAGGCCTCTGACTCTCTTTATCGGAAATATAAGATGAAGTTTTTCCGACTCTGGAATTTTAACTCCCAATCCATGTCTGAGCTCTCTCAATGGCCTATGTAAATCTTACATGATCTTTGTTGTATTCTAACTTTTCTTAGAGCTGATATTTTAGTTAAGGAATGGCAAGATAAAGTCTCTTTGTGCATGATTTGTTTTAATTTAATGATATGAAATAAAATATTACAAGTTCACCCTTCTTATGAGTTACTGAACACATCACCTTTGCAAATTGTGCATATAAGTTCGGGACTTCTACCCAATTTTTGTAAGTTTAATTTTTATGGTTAGGATAATCTTTCTTTCTTGTACTTTTGATATCTCGTTTAAAACTTTGCGAGCTTGGTGGTGGTGTTCTTTGTTCTGTACACTCTTTAAATTTTTATGAGGTTATGAAGAATTTCTAGTTAGATAACTTTTCATTAAAGCATAGTAAAAAAATCAATATATGGTAGTGTTTGTACATGGCATTTCGATAATAACTTATATTATGGAACGTGACTATTGATGATGGCCAGGGTTTTCTTTCAATAACTTGAGTATTAATTTATAAGTTCTTAGCATATTCCATCCCTTTCAGTTATGGAAGTAAGACCCTCTAGACAATGAATCTAACCTGATTTCTGCAATGCTTCCCTTAAACCATTTACACTAGTACATCTTCTTTTAGTTGCCTCTGGTACTGTTTCAATTTTTCTTTTAACTTTATACCTTCGACAACTGAATATAGTTTAAATCATTTATAACATAAAGACCATTTTAATTTCTCAAGTTTGTAGTTTTTTTTTTTTTTTTTTGAGAATAATGTCATTCTTTGACTGTGCCCCTGGGATTTGATCCCAGGACATCCCTTCCCTGTACCAGCGGCCACAACCACTTAGTTGCCCAGCCTTTGTTAAGTTCTTAAACTTATCATTCACTAGAGTCTAGACTCTGCAAACTTGGATAGTTTAGAGTCCTTCAATGGCCAATAGAAGCCATGTCAACTTCATCTGTTGTTTTTTTGTTTTCTTATATTGATCTGATGGAAGTTAGAATAGTATGAAATTATGAATATGTAATAATAATGTATGCAATTCACAGATTAAAGAAGCCATTCCCACTCTTTTAAGGATTTACCCCATATGTGCAATCACCTGCTACTATGGTAATGTCTTCACTCTTCAGACAATGGAGGATGACAATAAGGTAGCCAACTGACGACTTTGTAAGGTTTCTAGTTATAAGAAATGCACATACTGGTACAAGCATCTGCATCACTTGACATGAGAGGATTGATAATGGGGAAATTAGAAGTTTGGTAATATGTTGTCGTTGTATAAGTCAATGGTACTATGTTAATAAGAGATCAAGTACCATATTATTGATAGAAATCACTCATCATTTCATCCTAAAATACTTCTATAAACACTCAGTTGATTTTGTTTTATGTTGCTTCTTGGTAACCAATTATCAAACTGTAAAATTAATACCTTTGGAATGAGGGGAAAATGAGAGTATTGATATGAATGTGTTGCAGTCCAACTGAAGAAAGGATATGAATCTGTAGCATGTTAGCTTGTCATTCAGGAAATGAGACTATTGATATGAATGTGTTGCAGTCCAACTGAAGAAAGGATATGAATCTGTAGCATGTTAGCTTGTCATTCAGGAAATGTGTGTTGATTGATAAAGGTGGTATCAGTTGGTACACTCATCCTTAGTCCCCTGTATCCTTGCTTCCCTGTACTGACTTGAGTTTCAATTCTCTCTACCTATAGATGGCCACAACTGGCAGTGGTCTATGTGTAAGATTTTCTTGCAGATTATTGTTTGTCTATGTGTAAGATTTTCTTGCATATTATTGTTTATTTTACAGTACTCATTTTCAAATTATTTTGTACAGTACAATAAATATTTATTTTGTGATCAAGCATATATTTATTTTGTGATCAAATTATTTTGTACAGTGCAAAAAATATATGCTTGATTGTACAGTACTCATTTTCAACAATGTGCCTCGTTGAATGACTAAGTTCTTAATCGTGATCAAATTATTCTATCATGTTTTTAACAATCTTTGAAATGTTTACAGGACGTCACATTTTTGGCTTCCTCGGTTATCGTAGTTCCCGGGCCTACGCTCACTAACAAGAACATCAAGTGTCAAAGTCTCGAATTATTTTCACAGCTCTCAGATTTTGTTTTTTGGTGTGGTAGACAACTTGTATTAAACTTAAAATGTTTATGTAAGACATTTGGCTACTTTGTGTATGTAGCTTCAACATTATCTATTCGACATTTATAAATTCTCAAGATGATTATAAGATTGTGTCAATTGTTATTTTTTCTTATAAAATTTCTTGGAGTGCTACAGGTTCATAGTATTTGTGCTAGCAATATATTGTTTAAAGCCACGTGTGCAATTTCAAATAATGTGGATATATATATATACAGGTTCATAGTATCTGTGCTAGCAATATATTGTTTGAAGCCACGTGTGCAATTTCAAATAATATGGATATATATATATATATATATATATATATATATATATATATATATATATATATATATATATTGAAAACTGGAATACTTTTTATGTGTTCCAAAATTTGGAGCAAAAGGTATTCTGGGATACTTTTCTTAGGAACGCATTTCTAATGTTCCAAAATTGGAACTCATTTTAGCCGTTCCAATAAGTGGGAGAAACGTAATTTGGAATGTTTTGTTGGAACTCTTTTTTGGAACGCTTTTATGGTGTTCCAATATTGGAACACCATAAAAGCGTTCCAATAAATGTTTACTGGAACGTCTTTATTCCGTTCCAACAAATCTGGCAGCCCATAAATAGGCACGGAATATAGGTGTGCCTAAAATTATTTGGAATGGAATTTTAGCGTTCCAAATTGACCTTTTTGGTGTAGTGAATGATATCATCAACATAGATTTGAATCAACAGAATAGTGTCTTTAAAAGATTTTATAAACAGTATAGTGTCAATTTTCCCTTTTGAAAAACCTTTCTCAAGTAAGAAGCTACTTAGCCTTTCATACCAAGCTCTGGGGGCTTGTTTGAGGCCATAAAGCGCTTTCTTTAGCTTGAACACGTGGTCGGAAAATTTGTGATTTTCAAAGCCAGGAGGTTGTTTCACATAAACTTCCTCCTTAATAAAACCATTCAAGAAAGCACTTTTCACATCCATTTGAAATAATTTAAAGTTTTGAAAATTAGCAAAAGCACAAAGCATCCGAATGGATTCTAGTCTAGCAACAGGAGCATACGTCTCATCGTAGTCGATACCTTCCTCTTGGTTGTATCCTTGAGCTACTAGACGAGCTTTGTTACGTGTGACTGAACCATCTTCATTTACTTTGTTTCTAAAAACCCATTTTGTACCAATTATCGAGTGATTAACCGGTTTAGGAACGAGTTCCCATACTTGGCTTCTCTCGAATTGGTTGAGTTCTTCTTGCATAGCAGAAATCCAAAATTCATCATTAAAAGCATCAAAAATGTTTTTAGGCTCTACTTGTGAAATGAAGGCAGTGCTAGCAACGGAGTCCCTTAGTGATGATCTAGTAGTTACTCCACGTGAAACTTCTCCTATAACTAAATTTTCTGGATGAGAAGGTTTGAAAGAGAATTTCTTAGGCAAACCCTCCAGAGAATCAGTTTCGGTTGAAGTATTCATTGGAGTAGAAGTTGATGGCTCAACGTCATCATCAAGAGTACTTACTGTACTGTTATCTTCATCAAAAGTCACATTTGTTGACTCTTCCACAATAAGTGAGCGTTTATTAAAAACTCTATATCCCTTACTCTTGGCAGCATAACCAAGAAATATACCCTCGTCAGCTTTGGCATCAAATTTGCCTAAGTTGTCTTTGGTGTTAAGGATAAAACATCTACAACCAAAAACTTTAAAATAAGAAACATTGGGGTTCTCCCAAACCAAAGCTCATAGGGTGTTTTCTTCGTAATGGGACGAATCAGCACCCTATTCAAAATGTGGCATGCTGTACTGACAGCTTCTGCCCAAAAGTATTTCGGAAGTGAAAATTTATTCAACATGACTTTGGCCATATCGCCGAGAGTTCTATTCTTCCGCTCCACAACACCATTTTGTTGAGGAGTTCTAGGACAAGAAAATTCATGATCAAAACCATTTGTATTACAAAAATTTTCAAAATCATAATTTACGAATTTGCCTCCATGATCACTTCGGATTCGAGTAATCATGTAGCCTTTTTCGTTTTGAACTTTCTTTACAAAAACTTTGAAAACAGAAATAGCATCGCTCTTATTAGCGAGAAAGAAAACCCAAGTAAATCTCGAAAAATCATCAACAATAACAAATGCATAAAGTTTGCCACCAAGGCTAGCTATTCTACTAGGACCAAATAAATCCATATGAAGTAGTTGCAAGGGTCTAGTAGTACTTACAGAGTTGATGGAATGAAATAAGGATTTAGTTGCCTTGTTTAGTTCACATTCGGCACATACCGTGTCCTTTTTGAATGTGATATCAGGCAATCCTCTTACTAGCTTCTTGGTAGATAGCCTGGATATAGCATCTATGTTGGCATGACCAAGACGCTGGTGCCAAAGTAGTCGTTCGTCTTTGTGGGCATATAGACATCTACCTGTATTGTCAGTATTTATAGAAAGATAGAAAATATATATGTTGTCCTCTCTTTTCCCTTCAAAAGCAATGTCTCCTGTTGACCGATCATAGATGTAGCAACTGTTTTGTCCAAAGTTAATATCATATCCATGATCAGCAAGATGACTAATGCTGAGCAGGTTATGCTTTAACTCGGTCACTAGGCAGACATCTTTTATTACAGGAGAAGGAGGATGACCAATGATACCATTACCTATTATGTGCCCTTTGAGATTGTTACCGAAGGATACATATCCTTCTCTCTTCATCGATAGTGATGCAAAAAGATTTGCGTCTCCCGTCATATGTCGCGAGCATCCACTATCGAGAATCCACTTACTTTCAGTTGAAGAGGGAAGGTCCACCTACACCAAGAGTAGATGTGACCTTTGGTACCCAAGTTCTTGAGGGTCCTGAAAAGTTAGTCTTTGGAAACCAAGCATATATCTTTTTATCTACAAGTCTTCTAACTTTGCACTGTGGTGAGATGTGTCCATGTGATCCACAGTAAGTACAGATAGCATTCTTATTTATACTAGGAGCATGAGAATAATATCTATAAGCAACAGGATGAGGATGGACATGATGTGAAGAGTTAGCATGGTGATGATGATTATGCATAGAATGAGTGGCATGGTGATGGTGTCTATGAGGCATATCATGATGGTATTGTCTATGATGTGTGACATGCTGATATTGTCTATATGGCATTGTATGATGATTTTGTCTATATGGCATATGATGATCTTGTCTGTATGGCATTGCATGATGATCTTGTCTATATGGCATGGCATGATGATTCCTATATGTGGAGTGATGTGGATTGTGTCTTTGTGCATGATGATTGTGTACTGAGTGAGAATTATTCTTACGTGCACGTGGTTTGTGAAAGTTTGTGTATATAAATGCATGGTTATGTGCTGCATGAGAATGACGTGGTTGACTAGCATGAGTGGTGTTGTGCCCATGTGATTGGGTTTGAGGTTGAAGCACCTGTTTACCCAATTTGGTTTCTAATCTCTTAGAAGCAGCTTGCAATTCATCAACCTTAATATTCAAGCCATATATTTTAATCATGGAGATTTTGTATCTACTCTTTTCTTCAGCAAGCAACGTATTGAGAGTAGTGATTTCTTGAGCTTGTTGCTCAATACGTGCTTCAGCATCATGTAAGCTTATTTTAAGCTTGGATACTTCATTAGTGGCATCAGTGGGTGACGTGTCTCTAACATTATCAAGAAGTAAAGAAATTCTTTGTATCTCATCTTCTAGACTTTTGATTTTGTCCTTGGCATGTTTGTATTTACCAATGACCTTTTTGTGATCATCGAGTAAATCAGTAAAAGCATCGTCAAGTTCATCAAAAGAAAAGTCATCTAGAGTTTCGTTAGATACCATGTTGGAAGTTGCCATTAGGCACACATTTGCTGTATCTTGAGGAGAGCCTTTTTCTTCCTCGGAGTTACTCGCTTCACTTTCATGCCAAATTCCTGTGTTGGCATATTTCTTTGATGAGTTCTTTTTGTATGGCTTCTATAGCGGTTGCTCTTCTTCAAGAATGGGCAGTCTTTTCGGACATGTCCAGTCTTCTTGCAACCGTAACAGGTTGGCTCTTCTTCATCATCTTCTTGTGAATCCTTCTTCCTTTGATTGAAGCGAAGGAATTTTCTGAAGTTACGAACCATGAGAGCTTGGTCTTCATCATCCGAGTTATCGTCTTCGGTCTCATCGTGATCAGCCCTTCGTCGATGAGCTTTGAGTGCGATCTTCCTGGTCTTCGGAGCAGGCTCTTCAAAGTCCTTGAGGTCAAGCTCGTGAGTCATGAGCTTACCCATCAAGGTCTCCATTGACATTGATGTGAGATCGTTTTCTTCTATGATGGCCGTCACCTTAGGGTTCCAAATCTTTGGCAACCCTCTGAGTAACTTACGAATTTTCTCATGGTTTGAGTACTGCTTACCAAGCGAGGATAGAGGATTGATGATGTCGAGGAATCTTGTAAACATTTGAGTGATCGTCTCATTTGGCTTCATCTTGAAGGCTTCGTATTCTTGAGTGAGGCGGCTTATTTTAGATTCCTTGACTTGTGTGGTTCCCTCATGCGTCACTTCTAGAAGTCTCCATACTTCATAAGCAGTGGTGCATGTGGAGACCCTGTTGAATTTATTCCTGTCTATAGCACAAAATAAAGCATTAATAGCCCTAGCATCTAGACTTGCCTGTTTCTTCTTCTCGACAGAATATTTGTCGTGTGGTTTCTCAATGAGGTCACCATCGACAACTATCCTGACGGGCTTTTTGTAACCGTCAGTGACGACAGTCCACAGGTCAAAGTCTAGAGACTTAAGATAGAAGCTCATCCTTGTTTTCCAATATGTATAGTTAGTTCCATCAAATAGGGGAGGCCTATGAGTGGACTGACCTTCACCATGATTGGAAATTAAGGATTGTGTGGTTGCCATGGATCAGCTCTTAGGATGTTAGTCCTTATAAAGAGAACAGAGCTCTGATACCAATTGAAGAACAGTTTGGCAACTCTAGAGGGGGGTGAATAGAGTATATATAGAAAAATGACCAATTAAAAATAACTCTTTCACCAATCAATAAATAATCAGAGTAAAGTGCGGAAAATAAATAGAGAGCAAAAAGAGCATACGCAAACACAGCGATTTTAACCTGGTTTCCCTCGTGGAGGACTAGTCCAGGCCTGAGAACTCTAGCTCAGGATTCAAATCCACTATTTGTGAAATAGTAGTTTACAACCGTGCCTTTACTTCAGAAGAGCACGTCAACTTCTAACAGAGGATCGCAGTGGCGATTTGCTTGGAATTGTCCAAGCGACTTCTTCGACTCTTGCACAAGAATCCTAACTGAGAGATGCTGAGCACTCGAGACTTAGGAGGCTTGTGGCTAGTAGATGGGAAGGATATGGCTTATTTGAGCTTATAAGAGAGAAGAGAAGATTGGATGGATTGGAATGAGAGAATTCATGCCCTATTTATAGTGTTTTTATAGGCAGAATTCGGCCAGAATTCGGGTAGGAAAATTCAAATATTTGGCCATTGGACAACTAGCAACCAGCTAACCCTAAAATTAGGATTCCTGATTTCTAGGAGACAGAGTTCGCCCCGAACTCTGTGTGGAGGCAGAGTTCGGCCCGAACTCTGTCTCCAGAGCACAGAGTGGTTCAAAGGGGACCATTTGGGAATTTCTGGTTTGGTGGAGCTTTGGGATTTTTGGGTAGGCTATAGTCTAAGTTTCAAGAGCTCACCATGACTCAGATTACATTAGTCTAGACTCAAAGAAAGTGTAAAATACAGACTCGAATCAACTGAGACACGGAAGCTGAGCTGTCTTCTGTCTTGCGCTTAATGCAGACGTCGTATGTCGTATTGAATTATTGCAGATATTATTTAGTCAATATTGTCAATATTTGGTTGACTGTGACTTTGTGTCAATACGGGGGAGTATAAATAGTCATGTGGACAATTTCTAAAGTAGTGTAGCCATGTACATCCTCTCATGTTTATTATTAAGTCGTTCACATGTCTAGCTTGTACTCTAAATCACTAGTTCACTGTAGCTCTTTATTTATAGTAGATATTTCATTACAGTCTTCTTTTTTACTCATGTATATTCTCAGCGTTTCATGTATCTTACTCTATTGCATATTTATATATCCTGTCATATTATGAACTGTGTGAAATGTATTGTGCTTGCTCCCGTCCTGACTGGACCTGTTGATAAATTTTACAGATAGCTTGGAGGTTACATGCTAGCCTAGAAGAGACACAGTAGAGGTTGGAGTAGATAGCTAAAGTTTTCTTATTTTAGTTTTAGTTGTCTTGAGTTGTATTTACTCTATGAATTACTGTATTTGAGATGTTTCTGGATTTGTGATATCTTAGACACTTGGACTTCTATCTGCTGTATCTCTTGTGGATTTCAGTTTTATCTATCTATCTTTTATCGTATCCTAACTTAGATGTGATTGAGACTGTATTTGCTATGTCACCTCCATTCGGAGTGTATATACTGTACAGGTACCTTATATTGTTAGATGATTGACCTAGGACAGCGTTCTACCGTCGACACTGTGGCGTAGGCTGGACGTACCCACTTCTCATGCCCTTACTCTAGGGTACGGGTCGTGACAAGTGGCTTGACATTTCTCTCCTGGCCCTTTTGCTCTCCAATCAATCAAAGATACCAATAACATGGAATGATAAATAAAGATGTGAAGACACAATATTGCACACTTATGTTCATAATATTGTAAATCATAGAATTGTTACATGCTTACTATTAATAGGCCTACTATACAACTGTAAAATGTTAAACTACTACATGTACTTATTATAGGCATGTCATAGAACTGTGATACGTAGATATTGACTCAATAAATGAATATTGCAACAAAAATGCGAAATGTGCCACTGAATGATCAAATAATAATATAACACTGAAAATATTAAGTTTCTTATGATTCGTAGACCATGCTTGAGTAACCAGTTTTAGTTTAGCACGGCCATGGACAACTTTTGCACAAGGGCTTTGGTTTCTTGAACAGTTTTCCGAGGTCATGGGACCGATTCGACCTAGGAGGAATCATAATAGTTGTACTAGATGTTAGCACGGGTAATTCGAGAACTTTCAACGGGGCTCGCTACCCATGCTGAACGGATCGTCGTCTAAAACCAATTTGTATGTCCAAGATGGCTTGTCATGCCATTGACCTCCACATATACACATTGTTTAACTAATAATATCTGGTTGAAAGGAAATAACATGGTAAGTCTTATGCTACATTAATAGGCTCTGTCGTGGATAAGTTGCAACGTAGTTTATTCTATTAGTCCCTATCAACTATTCATATGAAATTGACTAGGATGGCTAGAAAGTTCACCTAAATATATGACATGTTTCACATAATTTCTATAACAAATAAGATCGTGGGATTTAATTAGACATTCACTATATATTACACGATAATGTATTGACCCTCATCTCCACAAGTGCTGCAAAAGGAGGCATGCTAAATAAATGAAGGCGATGCTTGAACATTTTGAAGCCTTGTTAGAGTACAAACGCTTGCTCAAACATCTTGAATCATGCCCCGATTTCGTAAAGTCATTCATCCTCGCATTATCTCTAGGAACCGATCATCCTCGATTGGGCATGTACAAGTCCAAATTGCATTTGTACAAAGCAAAGACGATACATAATTGATAATCTTCAAATAGGAATACATCACAAAGAAACAAGCTAACAAATTGAAGATAATCCAGACACATCTTTTTATTGAAAGGAATACCTTATTGATTCATATCAGCGGTAATAAGCAGATAACTTGAAGTTATAATAAGGCATGAAGAAATATATTCTCTTTATTGATAACTGAAATGAAGTAAAAGGCTTGCAGTGAAATGCAAAGCTTACAACACAACTCACATTACATTGATAGCCAACTGAAACTCATGCCATATAGGCTTACATTTGATACTTGATACATGGACTTGCAACTGGATATGCCGACTTGGCTTATAACTCACTGGTACAACTGATATAAAATATTCCATACATTATGCCCTTTATAGAAGACATAATCTTTTGCAAGAAGAGCCTCTACATGCCCAACAAATCTTCGATGTCGAGGGAATGGACAAGCCAATCTTAGTGTACTGAACTTCCCAAGCACGAGCATATGAAAAAAGTGCCCACAACGTGCATCAGTATATTATCGTATACTGGCGAGAAGAACCAGCCCACTCGCCTGAACCAAAACAAAGTAGTCATGTGAAAAAACATC
The DNA here is from genome assembly GCA_029216955.1 of Iris pallida. Classification (NCBI taxonomy): domain Eukaryota; kingdom Viridiplantae; phylum Streptophyta; class Magnoliopsida; order Asparagales; family Iridaceae; genus Iris; species Iris pallida. The sequence continues at coordinate 9,045,648 of JANAVB010001998.1, read as the reverse complement.
TATTAAAGTGCTCTTTCTATTTGGGCCTAGCATCAGTTTACATTTCTTGTGTAGTATCTTAGTGAAGTATGTAAACATGTTATAGCATCGATCATGTAAAGGCATTATTGTAGGAACATTGTATTTAATATATTATGCAGTCAAGTTGAACTAACATGAATGATATACATATCACATTAAATGATTTCTTACCTATAGCCGACTCCCTCGTACCTGCATCAAATACAAGTTATATGTTATACTTACTCTGCGTGCATAAAACATTCATTAGCATGCATCCTGACTACATGATCACTAGTGTTAATCCACCATTTAGGATATTGCCATATAGGACTTCAAAGGTAATGCGACGACTCCAAAGTAGGCAGCTAGTAACTAAGGATGCCTCGTAAGACTCATACTACCAAAGCACGCCAATATTTTCTCCAGGGTCGGATTGGCCCCAGCGCCCCAGGCATACCGTCCGAGAAAACTAATCTCAAATCTTGTGCACAAGTTGTCTATGACCATACGAATGTGTATCGGACTCGATCGTGAACATAATCGCATGGTAAAATATTAAAAGCAAGTAAAGGCAACAGTATTTCATATAATCGCATCCAAGCCGTGTTCAACCACTACCAAAATAACCAACTTTAGCGACGGCCACATCCGTCGTGAATCCGTCGGTAACATAAATTACCGACGGTATAGCGACGGATATTTGATGAAAATGGCCGTCGGGAAATACGTCGTCGCTAAAATTTGTCCGTCGCTAAGCCGTCGGACAAATGGTTAACCGACGGACTAGCGACTGATTACCGACGGTTGCCTTTCAACGGATTAGCGACGGATTAGCGACTTGTTCCCGTCGGTTTACATGCCATATAATATTAAAATATCCGTCGCTAAGCCGTCGTAAATAGGTCGGTAAAAGCGTATCAGAGAGGTTCCTGATACGCAAAATCGGTCGCTATTCCGTCGCCATTCCGTCGTTAACCTCGACGTTATAGCGACGGATTAGCGACTGGTAGGGCGTCGGCCTGGTTCTGGAAAGCTTCCATAATTCCAGAACCATGTCGACGGATAATGGGTCGCTAAGCCGTCGCTAGTCCGTCGTCATCCTCGACAGATTAGCGACGGATTAGCGACCCATTATCCGTCGCTAAGTCTCTGGAAACCTACCATATTTCCAGAACCATGTCGACGGATTTGCCGTCGCTAGGCAGTCGATATTCCGTCGCTAATATTAATTGTACCCAGTTAGCGACGGAAGTTCCGTCGCTAGTTGGTCGCTAGATCGTCGCTACCTGCAAATTTATTTCAACCAGTTAGCGACGGATTGTCCGTCGCTCGTCCGTCGGTAACTGCAAATATTTATATAACCCAGTTAGCGACGGATTTTCCGTCGCTAGTTAGTCGCTCATCGGTCGCTAAAAAGATATATCCGTCGCTAATTAGTCGCTAGTCCGTCGCTAAATGCAACATTAATTAAAAAAATTACAGAAACATTCTATTTCCTTTTCGTAAATATTACACATATTCATAATATCCAATATCCAAACATCCATGTACGATCAACAAATATCCAAATATCCAAATATCCAAATTCAAAATATCCAATATCAAACAGAAATATCCAAACATCTATGTACAAATATCCAAACACAAATACACAAATTCATAATATCCAAACATTCATGTACGCTTCCAAAATATCCAGAATTCAAAATCCAAAAACAGTACAAATATCCAAAAACAGTACAAATATCATTGAGATGGATCGCGTCGTCGTTCGGCTCTGCGGATGTACTCTTCCACCATGTACGCCGGCACCTGGGACAACACATGCTCTGGAAGCGTGCGGAGCTGCTCTGGCGACATCAAGTCCATGAGCCCAATGAGCGCAGTATCCGATACCAGGCGGACCTCGGCAGAACGGTCAAATGAATAACGTCCAGGGTCGGAAGGACCGGCAACCGCACTAGACGGACCGGGAGCAGACGGATCTGGACCGGGAGCAGAAGAAGGACGCGGAAGGCGCTCCAGCACATCCGACATTAGACTCCGTATTTCCGACATATCGGAGGTGAGAGTCGCAAGCTGCGTCCTCATATCGTCCGACGGGGGCGCGGGAGGAGGCGGGGGCGGTGGATATCTCGGAGTCGCGCCCTGCAACGACGCCGCCAGGGAACCTACGCCGTAGACGCGCCCTTTATTAAAGCCGCCGACAGACTCTACGAACACGTCGTCGTAGCGAGCGGCCATAGAAGAGGGCGTCTGGGTAGGCGTCGTTTCGCCGACAACCTCGACAGGGGGCTCAATCTGACTAAGGGCCTCACGATATGCAGCCTATCCAATGAATGTGTTTATACTATAAGTTTTCCTAAGTTATAATCTAAATCCTATGTTTTCCTAAGTTATAATTTGAATCCTACGTTCACCTAATTAAGTTAACAATAATTATATTTCTAATATAAATCTCATAAACGTAATTACTTACATCAGTCGCCTGGGCCCTCGCGTCGACGAAGCTCCCGTCTGCCCGCCTCTTGTGTGTATGCAGGAATACATCGTAGGCGGTGACCGACTCCGGCTCTCTTCCCTCCTTTACCGCCCGTTGTGCCTGCATACAAAATATACGTCGAATTTAATTAACTACGTATATTAATAGTACTGAATTTAATAGTGAAATGAATTTGCGGTATCTCACCAAATCTGCACGCATCGCTGCGTGGGGCCTTGAACCTCCCGTATGCAGACCAGCGGCCTGTCTGCTCGCCTTCGCTTTCTCTGATTTCTCCCTGTACTGAGCAGTATTCATCTTATCCAACATCTGCTCGTAGTACTCCTCCCGGAGCCACTTCTTCCTCGAATGCGCCGTACGAACGTCGTACACCGCATCCCGTATCTTCTTCCCGGCGGCGACTTTGTAGGCCTTGCGAATCAACTCCTCGCGATGGGGGGGCCACCAGAACGTCGTCTGACATACAAATTAAATTATCACGTAATTAAAAAATTAGTGGATTAAAGAATAATTAATAATTAACCAAAAGATATATATATACCTTCATCTCCTCGAGCCAGACGTACTGCATGTTCTGAGGCACCTCAGAAAAATTGAGGTAGGGGCCATGGTAGTTTTCCCGGATAATTTGTCCGAGTATCCGGGCAGCATCATACGGGAAAAACCTACAAAGAAGCAAAGACTGGATTATTAACTTGAATAAATGAAACAAATTTAATAAATTAACTTAAATTTACTTACGTATCACCCGCGGGCCATAGCTCTCGTCGGTTCTCGCCTATCGGCCTCTCTGGAGGCGTCGGAGGATCCGCGGGTCCGCGGATGTACTCACCGGTAGCAGGATGAAGCTGAATCCGGGGGTACTCCGGAGCCCACCCTGCAGTAACTGATGGTGTACCCGCTGGTGCATCCGGGGGCGGAACGGATCCGCTAGCGGATGGAGTCTCAGGCCCCGATGAAGATGAAGGTAGCGCAGAGATAGATCGACGGCGGGAAGAGTCTGTGGCCGGGCTCTCCAGGTCGGGATCGGAGGACTCTATATCCGGGGAATGTGGAAGGCGACCACGACCGCTACCACCACGACCGCTACCATCACGTCCACGGCCAGTGCCGCTACCACCACGATCGCTACCATCACGTCCACGGCCAGTGCCGCTACCACCACGCCCACCACGGCCAGTACCGCCACCACCAGCACCACTATTTAATCTAATATATACCGATATTTAATCTAATCATCGTTATCGTCCTCGTCCTCATCGTCATCGTCATCGTTCTCATCCTCATTCTCATCGTCGACTTCATCTATATCATCATCCTCATCGTCGACTTCATCTGTATCATCATCCTCATCCTCATCCTCATCCTCTTCTTCTTTTTCTTCTTCTTCTTCTTCTTCTTCTTCTACTTCTTCTTCAGGCTCAATACTTGGGACAAGATGCCTCTTTCTCCCCTGGTTGACAGCTAAGTCTTGTATATCAACCTCTTCCTCCCCTCTATTTTCCTCAGTATGAGGTATATCGATATCTTCCACGTCCATGGTATCCGACTGTTGTCCCATGTATTGGGGCTTCTCGATCTGGTCCTCTTGGTATGCTGGGTCTCCAACGTTGAATGTATTTCTAGATTTAATCTTGCATACTATCCACCAGTCAAATCGATCTCTACGACGCCTTGGGTAGCTTGTATAGTAGACTTGAACAGCCTGACTTGCTATCGCAAACATGTCGGACCCTCTATACCTCCTGCGATGATTTATATCGACGAATCCAAATTGTTTATCGATTCTCCAACCGATATTTGGTCTCGTATCGAACCACTCACATTTGAACATCACAATATGCATATCATATGGGGCACTATATTGTAAATCTACAATCTCCCGAAGCACTCCATAATAGTCAAAGTCCGGCTCGTCGTCATAGATGGTACCTCTTATGCAAACACCAGAATTCTTGGTATCGAAGCCGTCATTGAGAAATTCGGCATTTATAGCATGCTGAGTTGACTTAAACTTGAAGCCATTAACGACATAGCCTGACAAAGTCTTTGCATGCTTCTTCGGTCCCAATGCCAAATAACGAATGCTCTCATTTATGAGTGTTGTTTTAGGCAATAAAACCTGTAAACATGTATTGATAATTTAAATATTTTAGCTGCATATATTTTAATGGTAGCCGCATAACATATTATCTCAGTTACTTACGTATTTACGAAACCAGGACGGAAAGGTACAATCAACCTCTCTTTGAAGTCCCTCATCTGTAATATATGGTGTCCTCATTTTGACTTCACCTCTAAATATACTGTTAGAGAGAATAAAAATAAGTGTAGTCACTTAATTCACCAAATTAGAGATTATAACGAGGCGTAGTCACTTACTTCTCCAAATCTCTCACTTCTTGTATGTCACAATTTAACAAGACATATCGGTGAGCGGTATCATACTCATCGTCGGTCAACCACCGTTTCTTACTAGCCCCAATAGGCTTGCCCCTTAAATTGAATATACCTCCATCCTCAATGTCTTCTTCATTCCTTTGAGGTCTATTTCGATTTGTCTCGACATGAGTATCAAAATAAATGGAGCAGAAATTTGACACCTCCTCGATAAGATATGATTCGCATATCGAAGCCTCTATATGAGCCTTGTTGCCAACTTTCTTCTTTAGATGGTGTAGGTACCTAAAGAGACAAATTATCTTGAGAATTAACAATGAATTGTAAAATCCACTTAAATTTCACTTAAATTAGATCGATTTTTATTTACCTTTCAAAGGGGTACATCCATCGATAATGAACAGATGCACCGACACGGGCTTCGTATGCTAGATGAATCGGTAGATGCTCCATGCTGTCGAAAAAGCCCGGTGGAAATATTTTCTCTAACTTGCAGATTGTTAAGACAATCTTCTCCTCAAGTTGTACCATATGTTGCACCGTCAGCTTAGTTGAACAGATATCCCTGAAGAATGTAGACAGCTCGGCCAACGGAACCCATACAGCAGAAGGCAACAACTCTCTCAAAGCAATGGGCAGTAATCTTTCCATAAACACGTGGCAGTCGTGACTCTTCATTCCCGTTAGCTTGCGTTCATTGAGATCAACGCATCTAGACAATTCGAAACATAGCCGTCGGGAAATCTTAAATTAGATATCCACTTGCAGATTATTAATCTATCTTCCTTGCTCAATGTGTATGGCGCTATAGGCTTACTTAATTGTCCACCAGCACCCCTTTGTATCAAGTTCAAATGAGGACGCTTGCATATCTCGGCTATGTCTTGTCTTGCTTTTGGATTGTCCTTCGTCTTTCCTTTAATATCCATGACGGTATTGAAGACATTATCGAACACGTTCTTTTCGATATGCATGACATCAAGATTATGCCTTATAAGATTATCTTTCCAATAAGGCAAGTCCCAGAAGATACTCCGTTTGGTCCAGTTATGGCTTTGTCCGAACCCCTCGACACGATGGTTCGATGGATCTTCCATTGCGGTGGGCAATTCCTTTACAGCTTCCCAAATATCGTATCCCGAAAATCTGGCAGGAGGTTGAGAAAATTCTTGTTTTCCATATCTGAACGCGTCCTTATTCTTTCTCCAAGGATGGGTCGCGGGCAGAAATTGACGGTGACAGTCAAAGAAAGAAGTTTTTCCTCCATGCCTAAGGCGGAACGCCTTACTATTTTCCATGCATATCGGACAAGACATGTTGCCGTGCGTACTCCATCCCGACAGCATACCGTATGCTGGAAAATCATTGATTGTCCACATGAGTGAAGCTCTCATCTGAAAGTTCTGTTTCCTGGAAATATCATAGGTCGTGACGCCGATCTCCCACAGCTGTTTCAGCTCATCCACCAACGGCTGTAAATATATATCGATGTTCTTCGTCGAATTTTTAGGACAGGGTATGATAGCTGTCAGAAACATATAAGGAGTCTTCATACACATCCATGGTGGCAGATTATAAGGGGTAAGAATGACCGGCCAGCATGAGTACTGAGATCCCGACTGTCCGAAAGGGGCGAAGCCATCAGCACATAGCGCCAGGCGTACATTTCTAGGCTCTGCAGCAAAATCTGGATGACACAAATCAAAATGTTTCCACGCCTCTCCATCCGAAGGATGTGACAATTCTCCTTCGTCCTTTATGCGTTCTTCGCTGTGCCACGTCATGTGTTCTGCTGTATTTAGAGACATATACATCCTCTGCAAGCGCTTCGTGATCGACAAGTAATGCATATACTTGTAAGGACGTCGTTTTCTAGTCGACTTTCTTTTTCCCTGTACTGGCTTGTAACGATCCGCATTACAGAAGCTGCAACTTTCTGATACGCAATTCTCTTTGTAGTACAACATGCATCCGTTGCGACAACAATCTATCTTCTCGTACCCTAGTCCCAGTTGTCGGACCATCATCTTTGACTTGTAGAAGTTTTTTGGGAGCTCTTTTGATTCCTTCGGTAACACCTCCTTGATTACTTCTGTGATCCGATTATAGCAAGCTTGTGGCAAGTTAAAATCAGACTTTATGTTCAACAACCACATCGTCACTGACAGTGCGGAATGAGTCTCACAACCAGGATATAGAGAAGTATCTGCATCCTGAAATATGTCATAGAACTCCTTCGCCTCGGGATTAGGATCCTCCGGATCAAAATTAGGCCCTGCCGCATCATACACCATATCTCGTGCAAGGTTCTGCAGATCTCCATAATCAACAGAGCATCCGTGGTCTTCGATGACATCCGTTGCAGCATTATCATCAAAAGCATAAGTAGCAGCTTCCGCAGCCTGTCTTTCCGAATATAGTTCACCTTGCGATGACCACAGGCCGTAATTACGTACGAAACCCTTACGGGTCAAATGATCTCTCACAGTCACCACTTCTTCGTAACGTCTATTGTGACATTTAACACATGGACACTTAATTTTGTTACCGTCCATGTACTGAGCTTTGCTCATTGCATAATTAAGAAATACTTCTACGCCTGCCTGAAAATCGTCACTCACACCAATTCTACTCTCGTGTTGCCGTTTGTACATCCATGTACGATCAACAAAATAACGACTCATCCTCAATTTGGATGTGAAAGTCTGTATCGTAAGACAAACTAAACATAAGAATAGCCCGATACCGATACTCATAAATTTGGATTAGGGTTAGGATGTTAGATATAAGTGAACTAGGTGATGTAGAGTACAATATAGGGAACTGTGAATGGACTGAAAGTTGCACATGAGAAGGTTCAATGAAGGGCCCACAAATGGGTTCACATGATAAGTTAGTAAGAATCCACATCACTATACATACTCCCCCGTCTCAGGAGTGTGTCTGGCTCCTATTTAGAACAGCACAGGTCACAACATGTCCAGAATAGCAAAACAGAGCTCTACAATGTATATCGGTATCGGACTATTCCTACGAGTATTGGTATCGGCGATATCAATACTCGTGTGAATAGGAGATTGCAATATAAGTCTAAGCTATCTAGCTAACATGTATACTTGCATTTACATTGTATCATAACTTGTATCTAGTTACCTTGCTAATCATGTATATACTCTTAACATATATGTGAAGACACTATACTAACATGTATTTAAATCAAGGTTCAAAGTATCGGTATCGGAATCGGTATCGGACTATATATTCCTACGAGTATTGGCATCGGCGATATCAATACTCGTGTGAATAGGAGATTGCAATATAAGTCTAAGCTATCTAGCTAACATGTATACTTGCATTTACATTGTATCATAACTTGTATCTAGTTACCTTGCTAATCATGTATATACTCTTAACATATATGTGAAGACACTATACTAACATGTATTTAAATCAAGGTTCAAAGTATCGGTATCGGAATCGGTATCGGACTATATATTCCTACGAGTATTGGCATCGGCGATATCAATACTCGTGTGAATAGGAGATTGCAATATAAGTCTAAGCTATCTAGCTAACATGTATACTTGCATTTACATTGTATCATAACTTGTATCTAGTTACCTTGCTAATCATGTATATACTCTTAACATATATGTGAAGATACTATACTAACATGTATTTAAATTAAGGTTCAAAGTATCGGTATCGGAATCGGTATCGGACTATATATTCCTACGAGTATTGGCATCGGCGATATCAATACTCGTGTGAATAGGAGATTGCAATATAAGTCTAAGCTATCTAGCTAACATGTATACTTGCATTTACATTGTATCATAACTTGTATCTACTTACCTTGCAATATAAGTCTAAGCAATCTAGTATTGGTATCGGCGATATCGGTAGTATCGGCGGTATCGGATCGAAGTTTCGGATTTTTTTGGTATTGGAAAACAAATAATTATTAATAAATTATTTACATTTAAAAACATATAATTTATACATTTAGGCATAATTTTAAGTATTTTAAGTATTATTTCTTAGTAGTTTTGAAATTAAATGAAATTAAATTAAATGAAATAGTATTATTTATTAGGATCGGGACATGCCAAACCGTATCCGTATCAGGAAATGCAACCCATTCCCCACCCCCCCGACCCCCCTGCCCCCATTCAACACCCCCCCCCCCCGACCCCCCTGCCCTCTCCATTACCTACCCCCCCCCGACCCCCCTGCCCCCATTCCCCACCCCCCCGACCCCCCTGCCCTCTCCACCCCCCACCCCCCGCCCCCGACCCCCCTGCCCCCATTCCCGACCCCCCCCGACCCCCCTGCCCCCATTCAACACCCCCCCCGACCCCCCTGCCCTCTCCACCCCCCACCCCCCGACCCCCCCTGCCCCCATTCCCCACCCCCCCCGACCCCCTGACCCTCATTCCCCACCCCCCCCACCCCCTGCCCCCATTCCCCACACCCCCCCGACCCCCTGACCCCATTCACCACCCCCCCCGCCCTCTCCACCCCCCGCGAAGCCGACCCCCCCCCACTCCCCCCGGCCCCAAAACCCAAATTAGAGAAAGAGAGAGAGAAAGAGATAGAGAGAGAGAGAGAGATATACCTGGTAGAGAGAGAGAGAGAGCCGCACGAGAGAGAGAGAGAGCCGCGCGCGAGAGAGAGAGAGCCGCGAGAGAGAGAGAGAGAGAGTTTTGGGGGGAATGAAAAATTCTCCCCCGTCGGTTCAATTTAAGTTAGGGCACAGAACCTAGCGACGGAATAGCGACGGAATAAATTAGTCGCTACACCGTCGCCAATTAAAAGGTGTTTTCCGACGGATATATCCGTCGCCAGTTAGTCGCTAAAGTTCCCGCCAATGTTTTAAAGATTTTGCCGCCAACATTTGCGACGAATAAGCGACGAAAAAGAATCCGTCGCTAACGTTCGTCGACTTAGCGACGGAAACCCGACATATTTTAACATTTAAAATTGGAAAAAATTATGTTATGTTGTCTGTCGCTAATCCGTCGCTAAGATGTCGGAAACTGGTCGCTATTAGCGACGGAATCCGTCCGTCGCTAAACTTCCGTCGGTAAAGTAGGATATTTTAGTAGTGAACGACTTTTATTTCCATCATTACCATCATTCCACTTGATGATCTTATCGATTCCAAGCCTCATTATTTTATACAGCATCAATTAATTCATTGTAACATTCTCACATCATTCAGTTCTCAAAGGGACATGCATCATTTCATTTATTTCATACAGACATTTATCATTCATTGCATTGCTTATAAAAAACAGGCAACATCTCATATCTTTGCAACAGTTACACAGAATGCACATGATTCAAGTGTTTCATTCAGTTCATTGTGTTAATAACATAGCTAGGTCATTTCTCATTTAATATTCACATAGCATCTCATTATTTATGTGTATCATTTGTTTTAGCAGCATTAAACATAAGGGACATTATCATTTCATTTTATGGCATCAATTCACATTAGTAATTCAATGTTCAAGTATTAATCATCTCAACATTAGCCAACATAAGTATCTCTATCAATCTAGAAACTAAAGCATGACACATTTAGGGACATAACATAGTAACACAGTACTCCACTTTATTAAATATAAAGGAGTAAAGGAGAAGGGACAGTTCCACTCATTTGTACAATTGGTCTTCCTGTTCCGATCACACATACTTTCTACTAGACATAGCCCCACTAGCGAGCCATGTTCCAAAACTCATTCCATCTGGCCAGCTAAGAGAGACTACATCAGTCTCAAATCTCTTGATATTCTAGCACAAGTCATGGTCCAACAATTTGATCGCATCCAACACGCCGACAAAATGCCTCGCACAGAGCGGGGCATTACATAATATATCACTCAGAAAAAAGTTGTCCTCGAAACATAAGAAAATAACTCATTCTACTAATTCACTTAGACATAACAAGTTACTCATTCAGCTTCTATTCAATATTCTAATTCGTACTGTCTACAATATCGAGATTATTATCCAACTGTACCAATTAATCTATCAATTATTCAATTCATTTTTCTTTTTTCGAAAATATTTGTACCTCTCATCGATTTACCAACATTCTTTCTGCACTATTATCTTGGTCGTAACCTGTAACACCCTGTTTTCTGAAATTAGGGATTTTTAAAAATTTATTATTTTTATTATTTATTAGTGGTATTTTAGTCATGGTATGATTTTCTGGTGATTTTAGTTAGATTAAACCATTTTCTAAGTCATGCTAAGTCATGACTTATGACTTGGTGACTTTGTTAGTATAACTAAGTGTAAACTCTAGTTTTTCTTAACCTAGAAGTTGCCATGACCATGAGAGCTTAGCCATAGGCTTAGAACACCAAATTAGTGATTTTAGCCTAAAAGGGCATTTTGGTAATTTTCTAGAATTTATTTAGAATTATTTGGAATTATGTGTTTTTATTATTGTTTAAATTATTGTTAAGTGTCATGAGAGCCCCTAACCTAGTCTACCCTAATCCATAGGTTAGCCACTAACCTAGAATGATAAGGGGAAAGATATTTACATTGGGTAAAGGAGGATAAATATCTAGATATTACATTTTAGATATTTTGCTTGAATCACTCAAAAGATCAAGCCTTTAGCACCTAAAGTCTTTGCCTTCTCCATGAAACAAGCCCAAGGACACCCCCCTAGTCTTGGCCGGCCATAGGGCACCCCCCTAGCCCTACACCATCCTATATTAACCCAATGTATCATTCATGAAGAATTTTACATGAATTTTAACATAGAAAAATCCCATTTCTTCAAACCTTGATAACTTCCTTAAATTTGAACCAAATTCACTCTAGTCTTTTGCATTGGACTCCCCTACACTAGAGGGTACTAGTTAGGGCCTGCTATCAAGGAATTTGGAAGCTTTTGGGCATCACCAAGTGGAAGAACACCCCCCCTACTTGGGTGTTTTCTTGATTTTTCACCAAATAGGTAAATGTCCATAAACCATGTTAATTTTGTGTTTTCTCTTCATATTTGCATGCATCTAGGTACTAGGGTACTGTAGGACAAATTTGGTGAAGGTTTGAGTTGGTTTGGTGTCCGTATCGGACACGTATCCTAGACTAGGAAACTGTGTTTGTTGAAATGCCACAAAGAACTGGTTTTTATTAAAATGTGAAACAAAATATGTTTTTGGGTAGCCCTAGACACCTAGGTCACAACCCCACTTGACTGAACACGACACGGTGTCATTTTCGTGTCGAAAATCGACTTGGACACACTGCCAGGACACAGCACAGTGCACACTTTAATGCCCTGCTACCTCACCTCTCGTACTCACTGTACAGTGCACTAGGACACGAGATTTTTGACACGGACACGGGGGCAATGTCTGCGAACATGCCCCCAAAATTTGGTGTCACCTCGTGTCGTGTCGAGTGAGAAAACTCACTCGCACTGGACACGGGCTGTCAGTGCACACGCGCGCGAGGGCAACTTCGAGCGTGTCATGTCGTGCGGACACGATACTTGGGTGCCTCGTAATGACACCATCGTGTAGCCCTTCATGTGGCATACACGTGGACACGAGCACGTGGTGCGTCGTGTCCTGTGACACGAGCACGAGGCACGTGACTCACTGTACGACGCTGTCTGAAACAGTGTGTAACAGTCGAGTTTCCTTGACTGATACGTGTCTCGTGTCGACTCTGTGAGACACGTGGACACCGTGCAGACACACTGACACGTACCCCTAGACCTACCCTACCTACTGACACGAGCACGAGACACAATATCACGTGTGTCGTGTCCTAGAGCTAAGTGCACGCGTGTACGACGCTGTGACACTGTGATTTACCCGTTTGGGTTCTTTTATGTTTGGACACGTTGTGTCGTGTCGTGGTGTAGTATCAGGGACCCTAGACACTAGAAGACACCTAGGGGCTTAGTTACCAACCCTTTGATTTGGGTCTTAGCTCGATTTGTAGGAGAAATTAGGTTTACCTAGTTATCGAGTAACAGTGCACAGTTTTCAGTTTTGGGATTTTTCCCAGTTTTCAGAAATGAATTTCAAACTTATTTTTGATCTGATATATACATGTATTTATATGTTTTTAGTATATAATTATGTAGTATATATGTATGTGTGAGTGTGGGTGAATTTTGAGGGTATTTGGGTGAGTGAATAGGCAGTTGTGATGTATATATACATATATGTATATATGTTCCTGTGTGTGTGTGTGTTTTGGACTGGAATTTGGTTCCAGGAACCTGGAACCCTTCCCCCCTACTGTCCTGTGTTCATTCCCCCTCTCTCTCACTGTCCTTTACTCACTCTCTCTAAGTGACCCTCTCACTTTCCCCTATATATATATATATATATATATATATATATATATATATAATGTATATATAAGTTTATATGTATATATATATATATATATGAATATACATATATATGATATATATGTATACTTTTTGTATTAGGTCTCAATATGCTATATATAGTGTATTATATGTATGTGGGTTTGAATTATATATAGTATTCATATTTTGGGTATATGGATAGTAGATAGATATATTCATATATATATATATATATTCTAGTTATAGGTTTATATGAAAACCCCATCATTAGCCTATGGCCAAGATCATTAGCCTATGGCTAGGGGCTAACCCTAATGGCCCAAAACCCAACTAGTGGACCCTTGTTGACTAAGGGTTGACCAAAGTCAACCTTAGGTCAAAGTGACCTAGTTAACTTAGAAATGACTAGGAATGACCTAAAACAACTAGTTTGACTAGTTTGACTAAAACCCTAACTAGTTGACTAGTGTTGACCCAACTTTGACTAGTTTGACTTTAGAGTTGACCAAGAGTTGACTTTTGACCAGATTGACCTAGAATCATGTAGTATGCATAGTAGACTTCATTTTTACTATTTAGAATACATTGTGACTTGTGTTGCTCTGATCAGGAGCCAGACACCTCTCCTCAGACTGCATATTCTCTACAGACATTCATACAGCAGGCGAGTACATTCTCTGACCGTTTCATACTTGTTCAGGCTTTACTTCTCGCTCTAGATTACTTTACTTGTTGCTGTCACGTTGGTAACACGGATTGGTACTATATGGATCTTTACATGAGATGTTATCCCCCTCGGGAGCATCGGGTACTTCATGTTATGTGTGTTTCACTATCATCATGTACTCCTATGCTTCCATTATTCATGTGCACTCATGTGATCATGTACTCTCATGTTTACTGAGCCCTCATGTATACTATCATGTGCACCCTTTCATGGGCCCCATGTGATATCACGTACAATAACGTAACTTGTATAGATCCTTGTGTATTGATTGGAGAAACGGGAGAGTAGAAGTGGACATGTGAATAATTCCAAAGTAGTGTAATCATGTGCAAACTCAGTAGTGTAATCATGTATAAATTCTAGCCATTCACATGCCTATCTTGTGCTCTACATCACTAGTCACTTATAGTTCTCTATATACAATAGATATTTCAATACAGCTATCTCTTTTATAGCGTATATTTCCTTTCAGCAGTTCATGTATCTTACTCTATTGCCTGTATCGTATTTCCTAACCTGATATGCACTGCGTGAGATGTATTGTGCTTGTTTCTATCCTGATTAGACCTGTTGAAAATATTACAGAGGATGAGGATGAGGCCTGGTGTCTACCTATTATGGAGCAGGACTAGATGATACTTATGTTGTGGACCCTCAACAGGATCCACCTGCAGCTGAGGATGTTGTTCCAGTAGTCTAGACTAGTTTAGCTAGACAGTCTTTCGGTATTATCTTTTTGTCTCACATTCTGAGTTGTATTTTAAGATGTGGAGATGTATAGACTCTTAGACTTATTGTATTATGAGTTGACATTCTGGATGTTATGTATCCTAGACACTTAGACTTATTTCATCTATGCTATGGTTCTCTTGAGTTACTATCTATCTTCTGTCTTTTATTCTTCTACCCTAGATGTGATTGAGATGTATATTGTTATGTCACCTCCATTCGGAGAGTATAAACTGTACATGTATTTTTATATTGTTAGATGATTGACCTAGGACAGCGTTCTACCGCCGACGCTGCGGCGTAGGCTGGACGTACCCACTTCTCGTGCCCTTACTCTAGGGTGCGGGTCGTGACACGTTTTTAGTGGTGGCCCATGCAGGTCGAGTTTATGTAGTGGTATTCGAACTAGAGTATCACTACAGCCTGCGATAGGATTTGAGGAATAGGCTTAGAGAGAGTGGATACTCAATCACTATTAGGATACCTTGAGAGATTCCTGGGATGACCCTTGAGAATCTTCTCCTTTTCCCTTGATTTAATTTGATTTTGGAGGATTCACTATAGAACTTTGAATCCTGGTGTTAGTTGATGATTTTGAAATTTTTTTAGTTGGTGATTTTAATTTCTTGTGTTAGATTAATATCCTTATTTTAGGGTACTCAATCGCATTAGGAAAACTCTTAACTGGATTCCTGCCATCTAAATTCCTGTTGAAGGTTTGCTTCCTTGAATAACTGTCCACCCTTGAATTATTATTTATATCTCAGTATTGATTCCTTGTTTGATCTGTCTCCAGGATGGGTATGGAGACAGGATCTCATCGTCTCGATCAGGGAGATACCACTGAGGGGTCTACCACTCCTCGTCCTAATCAGCAGGGCCCCGAGACTGCAGTTCCTGTTGTGCCAGCTCAGGCTAGGATATCTGCAGCCTATGGGAGTGCACCTCTCCCTACTCTGAGACCTTCTTCTGTCGTCCCGAACGTTCTTCAGCAGCAGTCGTCATCAGGATCAGGGGACGTGGCACGGTTGTTCTCCTTCTTCCAGCAGATAGTGGAAACTCAGCGGCAACAGTTGTTCAAGAAAAGACGGGACGCTCGTGGTACCAGCAGCAGTAGAGGCCATGCCAAGAGGCCCCATGTGCAGTTTCAGCAGACGCAGACCCCAGTGGGAGTTCAGCAAGTGCAGCATCAGTATCGGGGTCAGGACCCGAAGATAATCAGTTGTCCCTATTGCAAGAAGTCGGGACATGGATGGGGTGAGTGCAGGAAGAGGTTAGGCCGGTACCTAATATGTGGGGCAGCGGACCACCAGTTGAGGGAGTATTCCCAGTACACAGGCAGAGTAGCACAGGGAGCAGCACCGGGAGCAGGAGCCAAGGCTCCGGTAGGACAGCAGCAGAGAGGACCGTTATAGCCACAGCAGCAGAGATTTATACAGTTTCAGCAACAGGCTGGAAGAGGTCAGCAGGGGCGTGCTTACGCCATGACAGTTGAGGATGCCCAGGCAGTTGGCAATGTGCTTGCAGGTTCTGTTCTTCTAAAATTCCATTCCCACCTTACTTCATTATATCTATCTTAAAATCCAATTCTATCTGCTCCTACCTGTTCTTTATTAATGATCAGTTTTGACCTGGTAGTTCATTGGTTTTGTCGATTGTTTGTTGTTTCTTTATCTCTTACTTAGGAGTAGAAGTAGGAGTAGGAGTAGCTTTAGCTATTAATATAATTCTTGACTAACTCTTTTGTCAAGAATTTTCCTCTTAAATAAATTAAATTATGTGTTATGCCTTTGACTTAGAGTTGATAGAGTAGCTCTGACCATAGAATGGTGACCCTTTTAGCCCTGTGATTTATTGTTTCCTTATCTTTCTAGTCTATGCCCATGACCAGGACTATGTATCTTCTTTCATCATTCCACCCTTACTTATATCTTATGCTACAAATTTATCCTTAGTTTTACAAGCTTATCCTTTTTCGAGCTTGATCATGATATATTTTATTGGGTGCGCACCCACTAACATATTGTCTAATCAGAACCGGCGCATGATGGTCTGATCAACCTATTGCATTTTGGTTCGCTTTTTCATATATTAATCTACGTGGATGGAGACACAGTTAAACTTACCCTAGAATCTTATCCACAACAACCTTGACAATTCTCCTTGGAATTATTTTATCGCCTATGAATCTCGTATTCGTATCCAATTGAATTAAAATTTAATCATGACCTGGATCTTCATCATTGGATGCCCGTGCTCATACTTGATTTTATTGATTTCCCATCTTGCCCAATCTCGATTTATCCTAAAATTGATCAACTTAGATCGTGTCAAGACTAAAATCTATTGATTGTTTGTACCTAAATTTTCAATTTTCTTTTTTATGGAAGGGTAACTTTAATGATTTCTCACTTGTTAATGACCTATTTTCTTATAGGATGGTAGACGGCCTATAGCCTTGATGATTGTTGTTCCCTTACCTTCCCAATTAGGATACCTTAGATTGCTTGTACGTTTGATACCATAGGACAGTATTGATCTAGAATGACTAGTGCACCTAGATGAGACCACAGACTGTTCCATTTAACCTGTCCCCCTGGTACCACTATTGCATCACAAATTTCTGGTTCAATTTAGGCCATAGACCTTTCCCACTCTAAATTATGATCACCGTAGACATTACCGTGACTTTTAAATTTGGAGCATAAGACTAGTTGTTTTCTCAAAACTGATTTCACATACATGACCTAGACATGACATACTACGCCCATGACCTTAGTGTCCCACTCAGGCATACCATTGTGTGCTTCATTTGCTTAGTACGATTTTTCTGACCCGAGACTCCATCCTGATTTACCCCATGGAGTTACTTTTGGCTTCGATTTAAATTGAGGACACCTTATGACCTAAAACTGCCAGCCAATTTTTGGACATGACCCAGTATAGGTCTACTACCCATATTTTGCTTATTTGACCTTGTATGTTGCCTAGGTAGTGGCTTCGTCCCTGATGTTGGAGGTTTGACCTAGGAGGAGTACGACCATCTAAATTTCGAGGACGAAATTATTTTAAGGTGGGTAGACTTGTAACACCCTATTTTCTGAAATTGGAGATTTTTGAAAATTTATTATTTTATTATTTATTAGTGGTATTTTAGTCATGGTATGATTTTCTGGTGATTTTAGTTAGATTAAACCATTTTCTAAGTCATGCTAAGTCATGACTTATGACTTGGTGACTTTGTTAGTATAACTAAGTGTAAACTCTAGTTTTTCTTAACCTAGAAGTTGCCATGACCATGAGAGCTTAGCCATAGGCTTAGAACACCAAATTAGTGATTTTAGCCTAAAAGGGTATTTTGGTAATTTTCTAGAATTTATTTAGAATTATTTGGAATTATGTGTTTTTATTATTGTTTAAATTATTGTTAAGTGTCATGAGAGCCCCTAACCTAGTCTACCCTAATCCATAGGTTATCCACTAACCAACAATGATAAGGGGAAAGATATTTACATTGGGTAAAGGAGGATAAATATCTAGATATTACATTTTAGATATTTTGCTTGAATCACTCAAAAGATCAAGCCTTTAGCACCTAAAGTCTTTGCCTTCTCCATGAAGCAAGCCCAAGGACACCCCCCCTAGTCTTGGCCGGCCATAGGGCACCCCCCTAGCCCTACACCATCCTATATTAACCCAATGTATCATTCATGAAGAATTTTACATGAATTTTAACATAGAAAAATCCCATTTCTTCAAACCTTGATAACTTCCTCAAATTTGAACCAAATTCACTCTAGTCTTTTGCATTGGACTCCCCTACACTAGAGGGTACTAGTTAGGGCCTGCTATCAAGGAATTTGGAAGCTTTTGGGCATCACCAAGTGGAAGAACACCCCCCTACTTGGGTGTTTCTTGATTTTTCACCAAATAGGTAAATGTCCATAAACCATGTTAATTTTGTGTTTTCTCTTCATATTTGCATGCATCTAGGTACTAGGGTACTGTAGGACAAATTTGGTGAAGGTTTGAGTTGGTTTGGTGTCCGTATCGGACACGTATCCTAGACTAGGAAACTGTGTTTGTTGAAATGCCACAAAGAACTGGTTTTTATTAAAATGTGAAACAAAATATGTTTTTGGGTAGCCCTAGACACCTAGGTCACAACCCCACTTGACTGAACACGACACGGTGTCATTTTCGTGTCGAAAATTGACTTGGACACACTGCCAGGACACAGCACAGTGCACACTTTAATGCCCTGCTACCTCACCTCTCGTACTCACTGTACAGTGCACTAGGACACGAGATTTTTGACACGAATACGGGGGCAATGTCTGCGAATATGCCCCCAAAATTTGGTGTCGCCTCGTGTCGTGTCGAGTGAGAAAACTCACTCGCACTGGACACGGGCTGTCAGTGCACACGCGCGCGAGGGCAACTTCGAGCGTGTCGTGTCGCACGGACACGACACTTGGGTGCCTCGTAATGACACCATCGTGTAGCCCTTCATGTGGCGTACACGTGGACACGAGCACGTGGTGCGTCGTGTCCAGTGACACGAGCACGAGGCAAGTGACTCACTGCACGACGCTGTCTGAAACAGTGTGTAACAGTCGAGTTTCCTCGACTAATACGTGTCTCGTGTCGACTCTATGAGACACGTGGACACCGTGCAGACACACTGACACATACCCCTAGACCTACCCTACCTACTGACACGAGCACGAGACACAATATCACGTGTGTCGTGTCCTAGAGCTAAGTGCACGTGTGCACGACGCTGTGACACTGTGATTTACCCGTTTGGGTTCTTTTGTGTTTGGACACGTTGTGTCGTGTCGTGGTGCAGTATCAGGGACCCTAGACACTAGAGGACACCTAGGGGCTTAGTTACCAACCCTTTGATTTGGGTCTTAGCTCGATTTGTAGGAGAAATTAGGTTTACCTAGTTATCGAGTAACAGTGCACAGTTTTCAGTTTTGGGATTTTTCCCAGTTTTCAGAAATGAATTTCAAACTTATTTTTGATCTGATATATACATGTATTTATATGTTTTTAGTATATAATTATGTAGTATATATGTATGTGTGAGTGTGGATGAATTTTGAGGGTATTTGGGTGAGTGAATAGGTAGTTGTGATGTATATATACATATATGTATATATGTTCCTGTGTGTGTGTGTTTTGGACTGGAATTTGGTTCCAGGAACCTGGAACCCTTCCCCCCTACTGTCCTGTGTTCATTCCCCCTCTCTCTCACTGTCCTTTACTCACTCTCTCTCTCTCTCTCTCTCTCTCTCTCTAAGTGACCCTCTCACTTTCCCCTCTATATATATATATATATATATATATATATATATATAATGTATATATAAGTTTATATGTATATATATATATATATGAATATACATATATATGATATATATGTATACTTTTTGTATTAGGTCTCAATATGCTATATATAGTGTATTATATGTATGTGGGTTTGAATTATATAGTATTCATATTTTGGGTATATGGATAGTAGATAGATATATTCATATATATATATTCTAGTTATAGGTTTATATGAAAACCCCATCATTAGCCTATGGCCAAGATCATTAGCCTATGGCTAGGGGCTAACCCTAATGGCCCAAAACCCAACTAGTGGACCCTTGTTGACTAAGGGTTGACCAAAGTCAACCTTAGGTCAAAGTGACCTAGTTAACCTAGAAATGACTAGGAATGACCTAAAACAACTAGTTTGACTAGTTTGACTAAAACCCTAACTAGTTGACTAGTGTTGACCCAACTTTGACTAGTTTGACTTTAGAGTTGACCAAGAGTTGACTTTTGACCAGATTGACCTAGAATCATGTAGTATGCATAGTAGACTTCATTTTTACTATTTAGAATACATTGTGACTTGTGTTGCTCTGATCAGGAGCCAGACACCTCTCCTCAGACTGCATATTCTCTACAGACATTCATACAGCAGGCGAGTACATTCTCTGACCGTTTCATACTTGTTCAGGCTTTACTTCTCGCTCTAGATTACTTTACTTGTTGCTGTCACGTTGGTAACACGGATTGGTACTATATGGATCTTTACATGAGATGTTATCCCCCTCGGGAGCATCGGGTACTTCATGTTATGTGTGTTTCACTATCATCATGTACTCCTATGCTTCCATTATTCATGTGCACTCATGTGATCATGTACTCTCATGTTTACTGAGCCCTCATGTATACTATCATGTGCACCCTTTCATGGGCCCCATGTGATATCATGTACAATAACATAACTTGTATAGATCCTTGTGTATTGATTGGGGAAACGGGGGAGTAGAAGTGGACATGTGAATAATTCCAAAGTAGTGTAATCATGTGCAAACTCAGTAGTGTAATCATGTATAAATTCTAGCCATTCACATGCCTATCTTGTGCTCTACATCACTAGTCACTTATAGTTCTCTATATACAGTAGATATTTCATTACAGCTATCTCTTTTACAGCGTATATTTCCTTTCAGCAGTTCATGTATCTTACTCTATTGCCTGTATCGTATTTCCTAACCTGATATGCACTGCGTGAGATGTATTGTGCTCGTTCCTGTCCTGATTGGACCTGTTGAAAATATTACAGAGGATGAGGATGAGGCCTTGTGTCTACCTATTATGGAGCAGGACTAGATGATACTTATGTTGTGGACCCTCAGCAGGATCCACCTGCAGCTGAGGATGTTGTTCCAGTAGTCTAGACTATTTTAGCTAGACAGTCTTTCGGTATTATCTTTTTGTCTCACATTCTGAGTTGTATTTTGAGATGTGGAGATGTATAGACTCTTAGACTTATTGTATTATGAGTTGACATTCTGGATGTTATGTATCCTAGACACTTAGACTTATTTCATCTATGCTATGGTTCTCTTGAGTTACTATCTATCTTCTGTCATTCATTCTTCTACCCTAGATGTGATTGAGATGTATATTGTTATGTCACCTCCATTCGGAGAGTATAAACTGTACAGGTATTTTTATATTGTTAGATGATTGACCTAGGACAGCGTTCTACTACCGCCGACACTGCGGCGTAGGCTGGACGTACCCACTTCTCGTGCCCTTACTCTAGGGTGCGGGTCGTGACATAACCTGTCACTTTGTTTGGATTCATACAGATCTTTTAGGCATCCCCAAAATATATGCATTTTAGCCAACGTCCATGTCAGTGCGATTCGATAAGCTACAGGTGTAACTTTCTTCCCAAAATTTGACTTAACATCCTTTCAATTGACTTATTACTTTGTTCATTTTGCCATAATCGCTATCTTTTAAGTCACAAACACTTAACATCAGGGACTACCTCGGATAAGTCAATATTTCTAATATTCTAGCCAAGGGTCTAAATTAAAACCAACCATACTAAGAGTTCACAATAATCAAAATGCAATTCTATTCCTTCCCGACTCCAACAATATTTCCTACCGAGGTAATTCATCTTTCCTAAAAGTATAAATTTCACGGTCACTCATTATCAATTACTCATTCCAAGAGATACAATATTTCGTCCGACACAATATCCATCCCGCCATGTCTTATTTTAATTTCTTTTCCGACTATGAATTTGCAATAAACATCTAAGCAACAATCCATCTTTCCAACTTGATACACAGTATTCAAAGTTAATCCAGCTACCGATCCAACATTTTTGTCATGTACGGTCAATTTCCTCTTAGGAAACAATTTACGTCTCGATACATATAACTCAAGTCTCATCCCACGATTGCAGTTCCCTCTTAAGGCCGATACATTATTTCTCACTTGCCAAACATCTCTGAGGGTGACGCTGAGGCATATACTTCCTTAGGTCATACTCATTACGATCTCTCGTTAAATACCAAAAGGGCCATCAAATGGGTCACCAACGGTCACCCTATTGTTCAGTAAAGTCTCTAAGGCTAGCTATACCAACAGCTAAACCTAATCATATAGGTGACTCCCCTAAGTGAACGGCTTTGAGGGTCATACTAATTTCTTATTCTTATGGCCAACAACCAACTAACAGTTCAGGAAACTCTCCCCAAACCTACCAGTATAAACTCAATCTGAACAACTAATCGTCATTACTGACTATGCCAACAATTGGTTATACATCCCATGATATCTAGGATCAAGTCTATTTATGATCATCCTCAAGGAAATAATTTCCACAAAGGCTCATTCTAGACTTACCCAAAAATCGACAAGATCGATCTAGCAAAATTACAGTCTAAATCCCGACCCGACATACAATTCTCAGCAATCTAATCCATCAAGTAAATTTTCCAACGATCCGATTCTATTCCAATTCCTTCGTATCTACATGGATCCATAATATTCTCTTACCAAATTCATTACGCACAGTATAATAATAGACACACATGACTATTTTCCAAGAACATTCAATTTTAGCAACCAAATTGTAATAGACACACATGATTTGTATCCAACCAATCACAATTATCATTCAATGTTCTAAGATACAATATTCTCTTACCAAATTCATTACGCACAGTATAATAATCATCCAGCTAGTCGGAGTCATCACCTGACTAAGCAATTTCCAACCAAAGCACATGGTTATGATTTCCAATAATTTTGCTACCAAGCATAACATCACCATCAAGGGACAATCGAGTCACCTACCAGTAAGGCATGACTCTCCACTAAGTCTCAGCACTACCCAATGCTCACAGATAGACTCATTACGATCCTATGGAAAAGGTCACGATACATCTCATTCTGAAGTGGTAGAGGCATATAACACTCGAAAATGAAGCCACCCTTAAACAATACAGAACTTGTGTCTATTCCAGACAATCATGATCTATACTGACCACAACATAAAAACCAACATTGTTAGGGTTTCAAAATTGCAAACCCACCACACATGAGTCAACTAATAAATTCTGTTGAACTCATTCATCAATTGTCTCATTCACAATTCTTTTCCAACATAACATGCAATTTGAAATATGTTACAGCATACATGGCAACTTTTCTCTCTTCCCATATTTCGAACATCATTCACAACATAGCATACAATGGCATCGAGTCATTGTTGGGTCATTAGTATCTAAACCAACAACAATCATTCATGGGCATCATAATATATTTAGACTTATTGTATGGAACATCCAGTAAGCAACCAAGAAGACAACGAACTTTCAGACGCGAATCAACTTGGAATGATTATAGAAACAACAACAGGATAATCGCGGAAGCAATCCTTGATTTAATCGCGGAAGCAACGTTGAATAATTACGGAAGCAACATTAGTTAATCGCAGATGCAACTTTGGGCCTTGCAAGAATTAGAGTTTTAATTATTCAATAAGCCACTTTGGGCCTTTAGCTAAAAGGGCTAGTTTTATAACATAGAAAGGAGGTATTGGGCCTTGCAAGCAACCAAACCCTAGCCCACACCTGGCCGGCCCACTACAGCAGCCCCACCCCTATATATTATCATCCATATGAAACCTTAGTCTCCCTCTCATTGTAAAATCCTAACCCTAATTGAGTTCTTCTTCAAAAGTTGCCATCTTCTCCAATTTTCATCCAAATCAGACCAAACGAATTGCATTGCGATCCTTTGGGGAAGAAGTTGCTGGAGGGTTGCAAGCAAGGAATTGGAGGCTTTGGACCATCGAAAATTAGTGTTGAGGCATTTTTAGGCCTTTTGCATTGAGATTTCGACTCTCAATAGGTAAAAGCTTTTAAACTCCTTTAAGTCATGATTTTTCTTCATAGAAGCATGCATGTAGGTACCTTAGACTTGTAGATATAGTTTGGTTAGATTTCGTGTCCGTTTGATATATGTATCGGATGCGTGTCGGTGTACGTTAACATACGCTTGATGAAATGTCTCTTAGAAATAAAAGTTGTTATTTTTTAAAACTAATTTTATATACTTGTAGCCCTATACGAGAGGATTCCAAAACATATTTTTTGTTATTTTTTGATAATATTTTTGTATCCAAATAGGACACGGGGATGTAGCACAAGGTCCCGTACACAGCCCGTGCACTGTCCTGCATCCTGAGTGTCAAACTCAATAGATACGACACGGTTTGGCGTAAAATTTTGTGGACACGTGGGGACAACCTCTGCCCATGTGCTCATAAAATTTTATGAAGTTTTGTTGTGTGCACGAAGATATCACAACTGCATTGATTCGAGTGACACCGTGCACGCGCGCAAAGCCCTCTCCGACACGCTGTTCGTGTGACGCGTGGACACCACGTGGACACGTGTCAGGGTGTCGACT
Organism: Iris pallida; assembly: GCA_029216955.1. Lineage (NCBI taxonomy): Eukaryota > Viridiplantae > Streptophyta > Magnoliopsida > Asparagales > Iridaceae > Iris > Iris pallida. Next base: position 9,020,634 of record JANAVB010001998.1, on the reverse strand, counting down.
ACCTAGACCTAGACCCTACCTAGCTATGTTCACGAGCACGAGGCGCACCGTGTCGCGTGTCGTGTCCTATCGAACCCGACATGGCCGCACGAGCCCTAACCTTCACAGATTTTGACACTTTGAATTTAGTCCTGACACGGGTTATTGGAGACGATTGTGGGCCACCTTTTCCCCAATTATCTATGTGTATATATTTGTATATTTATATGTATATATATATATATATATATAAAAAATATATATATATATATGTATATAAAAAAAAAAAAATATATATATATATATATATATATGTATATATATATATATATATGTATATATATATAATATATATATATATATATATAAAATATATATATATATATATATATATATATATATATATATATATGTACATAATTATATATATACATAATTAACGTATCAAATCTGAGAATAACTCTTAAACTAAAATATTCATAACATCAAATATATATATATATATATATATATATATATATATATATATATATATATATATATATATATATATATATATATAGATCGAGATTGATATTGGTGTTGGGGGTTCACACCTTGCTGTCCCCTCACAGCAGCCCCCCTGACCAGCACACACACATACACACATGTTTCTTTCCTTCTTTCCATTTATATATATATATATATATCTATATATATATATAGATATATATATATATATATATATAAATATGAAAAAAAAATATATATATATATATAATATATATATATATATATATCTATATATATATATATATATATATATATATATTTATATATATATTTTTTTTATTATATATATATTTTTATATATATTATATATTATAATATTTATATATATAAATATATAATATATATATTATATATATATATATATAATATATATATATATCTATATTTATATATATATATATATATAGGAAAGAAGGATATATATATTATATATTTTATATATATATATATATATATTATTATATAAAAAAAAAAAAAAAATATATATATATTATATATATATTTCTTCCTTCTTTCCGTTTGTATATATGTTCCATATATACTTATGTTGATTGGGTTGCCTTGGCTATGTTTTTTTGGGAATTTTCTAAGGTTCGGGTCTTTCCCCATCACACCAGCAGCATCACACACACACACACACATGCCTATTTCACTTTTTCTCTTTCCCTTTATATATATATATATATATATATATATATATATATATATATATATATATATATTTTATATATATTTCACTTTTTCTCTTTCCCTTTATATTATATAAATATATATATATTAATATATATATATATATAATATATATATTATCCTATGGTATATATTTGACTTGAATGTATATATGCATTTGTATATTTGATAGTTATAAGATATTAGCCTATGGTTAGTGAGTTAGTTTAGAATGGACCTATAGGCCTAGTTAGGCAAGGTTTGACTAGCAAGTTGACCAAGTTGACCGAAGTCAACTGTGGGTCAAACTTGACCTAGAATTGACCCAAATAGACTTAAAATGACTAATTAACTTAAGTTTGACCAAAACTTAGACTAATGGACTAGTTGACTTAGGTTTGACCTAGTTTGACTAGAATGGTTGACCAGAGTTGACCGAGAGTTGACTTTGATATTGTTTGACTAGAATGGTTGATCAGAGTTGACCAAGAGTTGACATTGGCCTAAAATGACCTAGAATCATATAGGATGCATTGTAAACTTCTTTTATTTATATTATACACTTTGTAACATGTGGTTGCTCTAAATTGGACACTATGACTCCAGTTTGGACATCTATTTTCATCAGCTGTTCAGGTTATCAGGCGAGTACATTCTCTAACCGTTTAATACTTGCTAGGACTTATGTTCTTGCTATAGACTACTTTACTTGATGCTGACATGATGTTATCACGGATTAGTACTATATGGATTTTATGAGATGTTATCCCCTGGGGTGCATCGAATACATCATGTCATGTGTGCTTTTCACGAGCATCATGTATTCCTCGGACTCTTATTATTCATGTACACTCATGTTCTCTATGTACTCTCATGATCCATGAGCTTCATGTATAAACTATTCATGTACACTCATGTTCTCATGAGCTTCATGTATAAACCTTCATGTGCAATAACATAACATGTCTAGATCTTTGTGGTTGATTGGGGTATGGGATGGTAGAAGTGGTCATGTGAACAATTCCAAAGTAGGTAATATGTGCAAACTCTGTAGCGTAATCATGTGCAAATTCAAGCTATTCACATAACCATCTTGTGCTCTAAATCACTTAGTCACTTACGACTTTATTTTTCCATATTTATATTTTCAGTTTACTAGATATCTTTTGCTCTTCATGTTTATTTGTTACAGCGTTTCATGTATATTATTCTATAGCTTGCTTTATATTTCCTGTCACGATATAAACTGTATGAGAGATATGTATTCATTCCTGTCCTGATTGGACCTGTTGATAAAATTTTACAGGTAACTTAGAGGATCACAGCTAGCCTAGAGGACACTAGTAGAGCTTGGAGTAGATGTCTAGAGTTTTGTTTTCTTATTTCTTGTTTGTCTTGGGATGTATTTCATTTTAGATATTGAGATTTTGTGTTTGTTAACACTTGACTTATTCATTTTTGGTTGTTTCGCTCATGTGGATGTTATTATTTCATCGTGCTAATTATCTACCTCTAGTTTTGTGATTTAGATTGTATCCTTCTGAGATTGTCCTCTATTTGGAGATTACATCATATTATCAGTTGCGATTGTGACCTAGAACAGCGTTCTACCGCCGACACTGCGGCACAGGTTGGACGTACCCATTTTTTGTGCCCCTAACTGGGTGCGAGTCGTGACAATATAGGACTAGATTAGAAAACCAATAGTTGATATTAGTGGTATAGTTAAATAAGATGATTGCGTGATTATGAGGCATAAGTTGAAATATATAATAAGTGTTATTACATGAAATTTAAATGTGATTGTAGAAGCATGAAAAAAGCGCAGGAGATATAAAGTTGATGCACACATCAAAGAACAGAAAAGCACAGTACATAAAAAAGATGCTTTATTAAATCATGATTACAAAGATCTATTACATATTCTTCACGATTACATATAAAGACTATATACTCAGCCTAAAGTGCGCAGCTTACAAGTACACATCTTACAAACTGTGCAGCCCACAAAGCGCATCACTCTTCTTCGCCAGAGCGAATCACTTCCTTGTCAACGAGCGAGTATCCTCCTCATATTAGCCAACCTGTGGGTCTTTAGCATAACGAAGGGCTGGAAATCAACCTAAACCCTGTAGCCAACTTCTCGATGATCCGAAGCAGAACATAGCCAAAATATTTTTCAGATTCGAACCCATCATGCCAACGCTCGAGTGCATCTTTTGAAGTTGTTCTTCACCAAGACTATAACTTCTTTGAACGAAGATATATACAACCAAAAGTCGACTTATGCGAGGCCTACGTCCGTCCGAAGATAAGTTGGGATCGAGACAGAGAAGAGCCAAGAAGTAAAACAATAGCATCTTTAAAAGCTCTCCTTTATAGGCTGTGTGTGGTCCAACCCACACGCCACGTGGCAGCAAGTCAAAGGCTCCGAGTTAATTGGATGAACCTAGAATTCATCACAATAAATCTCATTAATTGAAACCTCTGGCTAAGTCTTTTAATCACCACTTCTCGAACCCCTCAAACTAGCGACAACTAATGAGGCATCGACTCAAAATGCCCAAAAAGTGCAGTGACTCATCATCCCGAAAGAGTAGTGACTCGTCACCCCAAAAGTGCAGTGACTCATCGCCCCAAAAGCAGTGACTCATCTCCCAAAAAAGTGTAGTACCTTCATCGTCCCAAAATCACAGTGTCCTGGAGACTCAAAAGTGCAGTGCTCAAAATGAGGCACCTACACTATGCCATCACTTCAACATTAATAGCCAAATGAAGTGTCAGAAGACAACTATTGACAGCTAACGAGTTGTCAGTTATCAGATAGCAGGTGGCAGTTGTCAGTCAACGACACATCCTAACGTGACTCCAAGAAGAGCAGTATGAGAGATGTCCATAAGCGCAGCCTTGATGATATCCAAAAGTGCAGCCCCCAAAGGTGTAGAGCTTCTTCACCACGTGGCATTTGTCAAAAGAAGACCACGTGGCCAGTATGGCAACCGTATCTCTTTAGATACTATCAAATCCAGTTTGTTTAAACTGAACGAGATCTTCAAGTGATGTATACAAGACATGTGGCATTGACTCAGTCATGTTTATGAATGGGTGTTAACCACCCAAGATCTCAGCAATAGGCAAATCGTAACAACTGTCACATGTCAGATCAGCAGCAGCTCTAACGGTGCAGTTATAATAGATTCAGCTATTTTCTCATGCGCAATGGTCCTACGCTCCAGAAACCCTTACACATATCGTATATATGCATGCCTATAAATATAAGAAGTCCACCTTCATTCAGATCGTCAAATGCTTCTTGATTGGCAAACCCAGATCACCACTCATAGGCATTCAGAGAGTCAGAGCAAGTTCTTCTCGTCATCACATCGTCAACGGAGTAAAAGAGCCACTACAGTGCTCGATCTCCCTCGTCATACTTTTCCAGAATCAAAACTGTTCTTAGATTTCCTACTTAGGAATCTCTTGTAATTCTCTTGTTTGAAATACAAAAAGTTCGTATAAATTTTGTTCATGGCAAACAAATGGCGACTCTGCTGGGGAAGTCCTTCTCCTCCGACGAGAAGGTAGTAACGCAATCTGACAATAATCTGTTGTGGTCTTCTCAAAAGATGCTGGTCATACGCTTCGATCAACAAGCTTTTGAAGATCTCCTCTCTGAAGGCATCTCGAGTCCTTCGAAGCAACTAATAAATTCCAAGAAGAATCGACGCACCTGGGTGCCCAAGGCTACTGTACCGAACGGCAGGACAGAAGGGGATGCACTTCAAGCTTCTCTGAACTCAAGCGTACTCAACATGCCTTCATCTACTACTGCTACAATCTCTCAGTTAACCCCAGTTGCTGGGAAGCAAAGCGAAGGATACCACTCTCAGGTGCACGCTGCATCGGATGAAGGTACAGCCGAAGAAGAAATGCGCAGCGCCCCACTCACGCACGAAGATGGCTGTAAAGGAAGGAACCTTTGTCTTCGACAGACTTGCCTACCCCTGGGTAGGGCCATATTGGACTCTGAGTACTATACACCTTCTAGGGATAGTACGAAGAAATCTAAGGCAGTACGTGCCTCGCGCGATCAACATTCTACGTCAACAGTTAGCCGATTGTAAAATTATTGGAGCAGTGTGGATACGAACGTAAAGTAGGCCTATACCACAAGCAATCTTTTGCTCATGACCTAAGTATGTCACATGCGTAGGAATTTAGCGAGGAGCGTTTCTTCATATCTTCACTCATGCGCAGTGTGGTTGCATGTGCAAAGTGAGTATAGATGTGAATACTTCCTTATGACTTACGTGACGTGATTTCTCACAAACATAAGGCAGGGGAGATCTCTGTTCGCATAATATGCCCGTCTCAGGGCACACTTGTGCTAAGATATCCATCAACTGCTGTAAATAAACAACAAATTCTCGACCAAGAAGCTAGTCGATTTTTCAATGACTGCGACCAGCAGCACCTATTCAAAATAACTCGGCAAGTGGGTGCCGATAGAACAAGAGGATAAACTCTTGATCGCCTCATACAATGCTGCATGGAGCATACATTTCCATAAAAAGTCCTCTAAGAATCCCCCTATTTTGGCTAGTGCATCCAAGACAAAAGATCGACCAGGAGCAGCAAGCTGGCGGTGCCCAGCACAGGTGTGCTTCAACACACTTGCTCTAGAACTAAGTCCTAACCAAAGGGGACTGTCGCTTATCGATAACACAAGCCGGGGGCAGCTAACAAACCGTAGTTCCAACCAGACGAGGGTGTACGAGACTGACACAGACACCTTTGGGGGTGCAAGTTATCAACAAGCTGGGGGTAACAACTACTTCGAATCAGAAGATGACCTCAACTTGCCATCTTCCCTTAAGATGGTGAAACGTAAGGGTTTGAGCCCGAAAGCAAAAGATCCAATGTGCCTTCTACTTCCTACCATTTGATCAGTATACATGATGGAAAGTGATAATGAGGGGAGCAATAAGGTTTGAATCACCTGCATCATATAAAGGCACTCAAAACCTGTCTTACCACATTGACTAAAACCATGCAAGCCTTGACTTTTGTGGTTCTTGAGATCAAGGACAAGTTGACACCTAATGCTTCTGCTCCAGCAAATCAAGATCCAAGAACAAAAGGGGAATCCAGTACACCTCCTCATACGCCGCCTCCTATTATAAACCAAGCACTGTCGCGATCATCCAGTCAGTCAATATCGGAAGACATACAATAAGCTCTCAAAGAGTTGTACACTCGCTTCAATGCCAAGGACAAGCGAGAATCACTTCAAAAGATGGGGATTCAGCAACCATATCCCCCTGAGTGGGACAACATGGTGTATCCTCCTAAGTACAAACAACAAACTCTTACACCATTCGACAGGAATGAGTCTTCCCGTCGATATCTGAGGTACTTCGCCTTTGTGATGGGGTATCTACCAAAGGACAATGCCTTGCTCACGAATCTATTCATTAGGGCATTGTAGGGCGTATCGTATGAGTGGTTCTGTAGTCTTTCTGACAACTGCATCTCATCTTTTGATGATCTGAAGCATCACTTCCTCTTTTGGTTCTATGAAGGTAGAATGGACATAACGATATCCTCTCTCATGGATATTATCCAGAAAGAAAAGGACATGTGCGCGCTTACATCGAGCGCTTCCGGTAAGCATCCCTGAGACTTACACCTGGTGTGTCCGAGCTGTGCTTATGGATTCCTGTCATATGCTTCCCGGAATCAAGCTTGGCACAATGCTCCATACACAGAATGGACGCCTTTCATTACCGGTGCGGATAGTGCAAAAAAAAGCCCGGGACGCATACTTGCTGGGACTGAGTTTCCCTACACTCGAAGACAAATGGGAAACGCTCGTCTAGCAATAACTCTACCATCACTAACAAAGAGGGAAAGAAGAAACAAGCCATAAACGTCAACATCTCTAAGGGTTAAGCATCTGTGAATCAGAAGCCGGTAGAACCGTCAAAACGAAAAAACTATTCCTTCAATGATGAAGATGTGCTGGAGCTCTTCAACGTACTGATGAAGGGTGAGAAGCTACAACTCCCACCTCCAAAGCGTCCCGACGAAGTAGAAAAAGTGGATAATCCCAAGTACTGTCATTACCATCAGTCTATCCACCACTCAACATGTGACTGCTACGTATTAAAAAAGCATATTCGAAGGTTCATTGATGCCAAGGTCCTCTCACTTGACTACAAGGAAAAGATGGTCACTACCAACATAGTGACCCTCAAATTCGACAGCTTCTCGAAGACGGAAACCTAGGACGGTGTTCGTCCCTATCCCCAAGACGACGATAGAAGTGGTCAAGTTATGTGGGTCCATTCAATCTCGTCTCATACATGATGCTGCCCACAACGTGCTCTATTAAGGAAAAGAAATCCAAGTGGTGTCGTACAGTTTTGCCTCGACCGATGATGCCCAGATTACACCCGCTCGGCTCACCAGCGAGAGAACAACCAGGCTCTGTACGAAGCGTTACCTCTACCTGCTGCTGCAACTACACCTGATACTTCGGAAGTCTGTCCATCTCAACCTCCTGTAGCAGATAAGCAGAAGCAGAAGGAGGTTCGCTTTGACAAACATCTGAGAAAAGACTCAGTAGTGGGGCCGATCAAGCCCTATAACTTTAAAATATTGGCACAACTTGCCAATACTCCAGCAAGGGTATCGCCCTTTGAGCTCTTCCGTCTTTCTAAAGAGACTCAGAACGCCCTCAGCGAGGCATTACTGAATGTTGATTTCCTCAGCTAGGTCCAGCTGCCCAAGGAGTTTCCCACCGCCTGCCCACATTTACAGTACGGTCGAAATAATCATGAACATCATTTTCAGTCAGCAAGACATGTTGCTAAAGAATAATCAGATAATAGACCCTTGTACTACAGGGTATACTGGTTCTATCAAGATCGATCATATTACATCAACCATGGCTCTTCCTTAGCATAATTCCTCAAAGTTTGCTCCATACCTTAGAGATACCGATGTACCGGCTGACTGCATCCAACACTACAATTAGCAATTTTAATGCTGGAAAGAGTGAGCCCTTAGACAAGATCCGCCAAAAGTGCCAGATAGGCGATCTCCAAACGGATGTGACTTGCTATTCCATTGATGTAGACATATCCTACAACATGCTGTTGGATCGACCATGGATACACGAGTACATGATCGTGCCCTCGATCCTCCATCAATGTATGAAGTATAGCCAGCGATGGGACTATCAAAACTGAGTTTGCTATTGACCTATTTCGAGGACTCGAGGCGTACTGCACTGAGGCTGACTTATATAAATTAGTCCCTTGGGATGACGATGTCAGCGACTTGAACGATGAATCAGAGACCATAAGGGTTGTTGAAGAACCGCTGAGCTCCTCTCATTGCCAAGCTTCAGAGAAAGGCTCCTACTCTTATGTTTGAGACATTGCCAGCAGAAAGTTAGAAAGATCCTCCAGCTTCAGCTCTTCTGGTGGTTAAGTTGAAGTGGAGGCCTCCACTACCTTCTCCTACGGCTGTTGACCCGATCACAGCCAACCAAATATTGACAAATTGACAATATGATACTTGTCATAATTTAATATGTGTAACGACCTGCATCCGCTTTTCGGATACGAGACGTGTCCAAGCCCAGCCTACGCCGCAGTGTCGACGGTAGTACGATGTCTAGACCGCAATAAACAAAATTCTCACAAATACTAACTGCTCATTTGCAACAACTAAATCAACTTTACAAAATTTAGAAGTTTTACATTTGAAAAAGAATATAAGCTTTTACAATTATAAAAAATACCACACATCTAACTAGTCTTCTATGGTTTTGCCTTCGAGTCTCTATCTCCCCTCGTATGGTCTATAGTGAAAAAGAAGACACGTCATCCTCACCTATAACAACAATCCAGTCAGGAAAGGAGCAGAGTATAACCATATTGCAATTAATGTTGTTAGTCCAAAACAAGTTAGAACAACGAGAAACAATGATGGCAAGTGTATATAAAGAACTAGCAAGAGATGAACTAACATGATATGAACTAGCACTAGCAAGATATGAACTAGCAGAATATAACTAGCAAGGTATGAACTAACGAGATACGAACTGGCAAAATGTAAACTAGCAAGATGTGAATAAAAAGATATGAACTAACAAGATAATGGACTAGATAAAGGAAAAATAGGAACAACTACGTGTGTGAAATATCTTTTAATACGTGAATGGCTGGGCTAATACGGCACGTCATACGATGGCTATCCACAATAATAGGGTACGGCTAACTCATACATGGGGTGTATGACTTAGCTATCCATAATCAAAATATTTGGGTTTGTTCACGTACTTACCGAGTATTTCCCCTCCCGACTCTCTAACAATCAATAACGGTCAATGTTATACTAAGAAGGATACAATAACTACGGTGTCACAATCGTGTGTCTACGGAATATTAAGCAATGTCTCAATGGGATATCAAACAAGGAAACGATAGAAAAATGTTATAATAAACTAAAACATAAATGCAATACTGTACTTGCCTGAATCCTTGCACAAACCATAGTCATAAGTAGAGGATGAAGGGAATGTCGATCTAGAAGCTGTCAACTTATAACATACATCGTACCACGAACCATGCACGAAAACGATTAGTCAATTCTAAGGTTCTAGTTCTAAATTCATGAAATAGTGGCTAGTTGGGTTACTAATCTAATAATAATTAATTCTAAAATAAATTACTTAAAAACATCATTTAACCTAATAATAATCTAAATATAATCTAAACATGCAAGTTTGGCCATCAAAAGTCATGTTTCCAATTTTTGGAAACTATGGCATACAAATCGAGGCATGCCATTGACTATCTAGTCAAATGCTGTAAACTCTAGATTTTGAAAGTGCACCATGGTAGATTTCAGCGCCATGAGTGCGCTGGAATCAACCGTGCCACGAAATCACGCTTTGGTCAAAAGATATCGCCGTTATGGCTAATCGTGACCAAAACGGTGATCAACCGATCAATTCTGAGTTCAACAGAATAACTAAAATATTAGATGAACGAAATAATTTCTAGAAAAATATATGTGTAGAGTCTGTTAGCTTTCCAAAATTTCAAACGGTTCGTGATTTTGATTTTCGGTCCTCCCGGAATCTCGAAAACAAAACATGTCAAGTTTCGGACAACCGACACTCTACGAATTCTCCAGAAATTTAGGAAGAAAGTATACGAAAATAAATTACATATTCAAAAAGTTTACCTCGATACGAATCCAACAAAAAAACAACGCACGAAAAACACGACGGATTTGACGATAATCGCTTCGGAAAGTCGGGAATCACCAAGATCAAACCACAAAGGAGGGGGCTATAATTAATTAGGGTTTGTGAATATACATGCATATGTATAGGGAGAGAGAGGCGGTTACTGTAGCGGGTGCCGACAGGTGGGCCCCTAGGTGGATGACTGGGTAATTATTTATTTAATTCAGAAAATCATTTAAAAATTTTAAGTCCAAATAAATCAAAATAAATTGCAGAAAAATCCAAAAATTCTAAAAATTATAGAAAATATTTCTAAGTGTCTAGAATCTAAATAAAATATTTTAACACAAAATATCATCGTGTGACCTCACAGTAAATTTAAAGCCTATAAAATATAATTTCTATAGGTTTTAAGTATATAAAAATTCCAAAAATTCTAAAAAACTCTAGAAAATTTTTAAAATATTCTAGAAAATATTTTTAGTCATTTAGAGCCCAAATAAAAATTTGGTCTAGAAATACCCAGTATGACCTAACAGTAAATCCTGAAAGTCCTTAAAAATAATAAAACCTTATTAAATACCTAAAAATATCCAAAAATTATAGAAAAATATAAAATAGCTAAATAATACTATATATGCTATCTAGAGGTTATATGACCTTAATATGGTCATAGCCCACTACAAGCTTTGACATGACTTCCAATGACATAAAATTAATCAAACAAATAAAATTAAAAAAATAAAATTTGGGAAGTGGGATTTCAAATCTACCCACCATAGAAAAATTTTGTCCTAAAATTTTAAAAGATAAATAGGCACAACCAAGAGTATTATCAAAATATGACATGACCAATCGATATGAATAAGCATGACAAAAGAAAAGAAAATAATATGATGAATGATCGAAATTGATCGGGTGTATAGAATCGAAATCTAAATACGTTTTAGAAATATAGTGGAAGGAAATCAAAATAGGTTTAAAAGATGACGATTCGAAAATAAAAAATATGAGAGAAATGAAGAACTACTAGTTGTAGAGAAGGTGGTAATAAGATATAAGACATCAAATAAATTTGAAAGAAAAAAATTAATAGTCGGATGCCAAAAGATATAGTCGCTATGATATTCGAAAATCATAAGTATATCTGAAGGCATTTAACCGATTATCCATGCCTTGCCAGTGTACATCTGGTTGTCGTGAACCCTTGGTTTCATGACTCAAGTATAATATGTTCTCGAACACTTTATCAACTCTACCCAATATTGACATAATAAATCAAAAGATCAATAATACAACTAGGATATAGTTTTAGTAATATTCGACAACCTACGCATACTTCAAATTATTTCAACTAGGGGTCATGCCACGCCTGTGCGCTGCTGTCTGCAGTGAACCCGCAGTCTCCATAATTCAAATAAATGGGGACAGTACACATCTGCCTTACAATTGTATGGCACCAAAAATTATTTTAACTATATCCATAAGAATTTCAAAGGAACTCCAATAAATTCAAATAAGTTGATCATGATAAGAAAATATAAGTATATGTCCTTGAGTAAAAGTATCAGTTTTGAAAACAAAACGATCACAAAATGAACGTAGACGGCTTGAATTAATTATAGATAATTGAACCAAGATTAGGAATTGAAAATAAAACGATCGCAAAATAGTTTTGAAAAAAAAACAAGGTTTAGGGAAGGCAGAAGATAAAATGGCACAAATGATCTAGATTAGGAATTTAATTCTATGAAGGCCTAACTTACCAAACGTATATTCTACCCACCTTGGATTCTACCAACATGTCAAAACAAAAACAACATATTCTCTTAGAAAAATTCTTCGATTTATCCATGCCTAGACTTCAATAAATCATTGGCTAAATCACATGTCCTATTTAACAATCTTAACTATCCAAGGGTCAAATTGAATAAGGGACTCCTAGTCCTATTCATTCTCATAAAATCAAATCAAACATAATTGTGAATGAGCATCCTAGTCGCAGACTTGCAGTAGTATGACTAACTTAAGTACTACCACAAGTTTGCAATCTTTTACGAAAACACACCTGCATGGGCTACCAAAAAAACTTGCCACGACCCGCACCCGCTTTTCGGATATGAGACTGTCCAAGTCCAGCCTACGCCGCAGTGTCAGCGGTAGTACGCTGTCTAGATCGCAACAAACAAAATGCTCACAAATACTAACTGCTCATTCACAACAACTAAATCAACTTTACAAAATTTAAAAGTTTTACATTTGAAGAAATAAGCTTTTACAATTATAAAAAAATACCGCACATCTAACTAGTCTTCTATGGTTTAGCCTTCGAGTCTCTATCTCCCCCTCGTATGGTCCATAGTACAAAAGAAGACACGTCATCCTCACCTATAACAATGATCCAGTCAGGAAAGGAGCAGAGTACAACCATATTGCAATTAATGTTGTTAGTCCAAAACAAGTTAGAACAACGAGAAACAATGATGGCAAGGGTATATAAAGAACTAGCAATAGATGAACGAACATGATATGAACTAGCACTAGCAAGATATGAACTAGCAGAATATAACTAGCAAGGATGAACTAACGAGATATGAACTGGCAAAATGTAAAATAGCAAGATGTGAACTAACAAGATAACTAACAAGATAATGGACTAGATAAAGGAAAAATAGGAACAACTACGTGTGTGAAATACCTTTTAATACGTGAACAGCTGGGCTATTATGGCACATCATACGATGTCTATCCATAATAATAGGGTATGGCTAACTCATAAGTGGGGTGTATGACTTAGCTATCCACAATCAAAATATTTGGGTTTGTTCACGTACTTACCGAGTATTTTCCCTTCCGACTCTCTAACAATCAATAACGGTCAATGTGGCACTAAGAAGGATACAATAACTATGATCACAATCGTGTGTCTATGGAATATCAAGCAATGTTCTATAGGATATCAAACAAGGAAACGATAGAGAAAACGTTATAATGAACTAAAACATAAATACAATACTGTACTTGCCTGAATCCTTGCATAAACGTAGTCACAAGTAGAGGATGAGGAGAATGCCGATCTAGAAGATGTCAACCTATAACATACATCGTACCACGAACCATGCACGAAAACCATAAGTTAATTCTAAGGTTCTAGTTCTAAATTCATGGAATAGTGGCTAGTTAGGTTACTAATCTAATAATAATTAATTCTAAAATAAGTTACTTAAAAATATCATTCATCCTAATAATAATCTAAATATTATCTAAACATGCAAGTTTGGCCAACAAAAGTCATATTTCTAATTTTTGGAAACTATGGCACGCAAATCGAGGCGTACCATTGACTATCTAGTCAAATACTTTGAACTCTAGATTTTGAAAGTGTACCTAGGTATATTTCAGCGCCATGAGTGCGTTGGAATCAACCGTGCCACAAAATCGTGCTTTGGTCCAAAGATATCGCTGTTATGGCTAATCGAGACCAAAATGGTGATCAACCGATCAATTCTGAGTTCAACAGAATAACTAAAATACTGGATGAAAGAATAAATTTCTGGGAAAAATATATGTCATTGAGCTCTGTGTTAGCTTTCCGAAACTTAAATAGTTCGTGATTTCGATTTTCGGTCCTCCCGGAATCTCAAAAACACCAAAACGTGTCAAGTTTCGGACATCCGACCCTCTACGAATTTTCCAGAAATTTAGGAAGAAGGTATACAAAAATAAATTACATATTCAGAAAGTTTACCTCGATACGAATCCAACAAAAAAGATGGAGCACGAAAAACACGTCGGAGTTGACGATAATCGCTTCGGGAAGTCGGGAATCACCAAGATCAAACCACAAAGGAGGGGGCTATAATTAATTAGGGTTTGTGAATATACATGCATATATATAGGAGAGAGAGAAAGAGGCGGTTACTGTAGCGGGCACCGACAGGTGGGCCCCCTGGGTGGATGACTGGGTAATTATATATTTAATTCAGAAAATTATTAAAATTATTTTAAGTCCAAATAAATCAAAATAAATTGCAGAAAAATCATAAAAATTCTAAAAATTGTAGAAAATATTTCTAAGTGTCTAGAATCTAAATAAAATATTTTAACACAAAATATCGTCGTGTGACCTCACAGTAAATTTTCAAAGCCTATAAAATATAATTTCTATAGGTTTTAAGTATATAAAAATTTCCAAAAATTCTAAAAAACTCTAGAAAAATTATAAAATATTCTAAAAAATATTTTTAGTCATTTAGAGCCCAAATAAAAATATTTGGTCTAGAAATACCCCAGTATGACCTAACAGTAAATCCTGAAAGTCCTTAAAAATAATAAAACCTTATTAAATACCTAAAAATATCCAAATAATATAGAAAAAAATATAAAATAGCTAAATAATACATATACATAAGCTATCTAGAGGTTATATGACCTTAATATGGTCATAGCCCACCAACAAGCTTTGACATGACTCCCAATGACCATAAAATTAATCATAAACAAATAAAATTAAAAAAAAAATTAGGAAGTGGGCTTACAATATGACACATCAAGACAGAACTCAGTAAAAAATGGACGTCGTCTCTCTCCTACAGTGTACTCATTTTCAGAGTCTGTACTATTTTACATTTATTCAGTCTAGCAAAATGTAAACTGAGTAGCACTAGGTATTCTTGGGTTAAACCTCATCCTCAAACAAACCCAAAGCTCCACTAAGCCAAACTTAGCCCACAAAGCCCATCTGAACTCTCTGTCAGCAAGGAGACAGAGTTTGAGCCGAACTCTGCCCCACACAGAGTTCGGGTCGAACTCTGTCCCCTGATTTTTAGGACCCTAATTTTTAGGGCTTGATGTTTGCAAGTTATCCAACGGCCATATTTTTGAATCCTTGGGACAGAGTTCTGGCCGAACTCTGTCCTCCTGGACTAGTATAAATAACCCATCATTTCCACCAATTTTAATCAACAAATTATCTTTTTCTCTCTTCTCTATAAGCCTCATATAAGCCTTAACCTTCTCATCTACTAGCCACAAGCTTCCTAAGCCTAAAAGTGCTCAGTGCTATTCAGTTAGAAGTTTGTGCAAGAGTCAAAAAAGTCACTTAAAAAATTCTAAGCTTCGCCACAGTGATCTTTGTAAGAAGTTGACGTGCTCTTCTGAAGAAAAGACACGGGATGTAACTACTATTTCACAAATAGCAAAATTAATCCTGAGCTAGAGTTCTCAGGCCTGGACTAGTCCTCCACGAGGGAAACCAGGTTAAAAAATCTGCTGTATTTGCATATGCTCTCTTGATCTTTTTATTTTTGCATTTACTACTCTGATTATTTACTGTTGGTGAAAAGAGTTAATTTTTATTTGGCCATTATCGTTATAAACTCTATTCACCCCCTCTAGAGTTGCCTATCTGTTCTTCAATGGCGGCCTCCATCATCACTAATAAAGAATTAGGGGACTACATGTGCGCCAATGCTGAAGCACCCTCTTTAGATGATGTAATCCCTCAGAATAAAATTACGTATTTCATTAATAGAAAGTTATCTTTGAATTATTCTTGTGCACACTGGAATGCTATATACTTCTTAGATAATGCTCTGTACATGTTACAAACACAAGTGACAACCGCTAATCTCATAAGTCGAGTTGTCCTATCACGAGATGCCTACTTCATGCTTCCGACAAAAAAGAACGACCAGAAGCCTATCCTCTTTGGCCAGATAGAACTTCCCCAAAGACTCACTCCCCCCGAACTAGAACCTGATAACGACAAGATGCAACTCTATCATTATACCACTCAAGCTAAACACCTTATCCAGAAGATGGGTTATGACCTGAGCAGCGACAGAGGCCTAAATTATGACAAGGGTTAACGCCTTCCCTTACGACTTCCTGCTCCAAAAAGAAAGCCCTAAGATTACTACAACCGTACTCGCCGGGGGTTGGGTTATGTCACGCCCTCGATAACCCCAGAAAATTTGGAAGCCAAACTCAAGGTGCATTCACACTCATCAGATTTTTCTGTCTGGGACTCCGACACCAGTATCAGCCAGGCCTTCGAGAAGGTATTGTCAGTTAATATGGTCTATGTAAATCCCCTAATCGAGGATTAAGACCAAACGTTAGAATTTTTCGAAGAAAAACCTTGGGCTCAATGCCTAGGATCCTAATGGAAGTGGCACTTTGAACAGCGAGAACCTTCCACGGAAGACGTAGTCGTTCAAATCGACCTAGGAGATGAGGCTTTACCTAAGCCCATATTCATTAGCAAAAGCCTGACTAGGGAAGACAAAGAATCTCTGATACAACATATCCGAGTGTACATCGATGTCTTTGCTTGGATCTATAAAGACATGTCAGGTTTAGACCCATAAGTCGAAATGCACCGACTTAACATTCTGCTCAACACTAAGCCTTTTAACCAGCAACAACATCACTTTTGTCCCAACAATATGGACGCTATCGAGAAAGAAGTGGACAAACTCATAGATAGTGGGTTTATTCGCGAGGAGCAACACCCAGATTGGGTGCCAACATCGTTTCTGTTACTAAAAAGAATAAAAAAGTTGAATCTGCATCGACTTCAGGGATCTCAACTCAGCATGCCCAAAGGATGAGTTTTCTCTCCCAATCACGGATGTAATGATCGATAATACTTGTGATTTCGAAAGTATGTCTTTTATGGGCGGGTTTTTGGGCTACAATCAGATCAAGATGTTCCCTAACGACAAAAAGCATACTTCATTCCAAACTCCAAAAGGAATCTATTGTTACACAATACTGCCTTTCAGTTTGAAGAATGCTGGGGCAACGTAACAGGGGGCTATGAGCACCATAATTCGCAAACACCTCCGAAAAATGGTGGAATGTTATGTTAAAGAAATTACAATCAAAATTCGGAGAAAGGTTAACCATTTAGAGGACCTGATGTGAGCCCCCTGAATTTTAGAGATATTTTTTCAAATTTTCTAAATGAATTATTTTCGATAATTTATTTTTATTTAATTATTTTTATCATTAAATGCTCTTTTTCCCGACTTTAATTTCTGGAGCGTCAGAGATGTCAATCTCTGAAAACTTCCTTCACGAGTTTGTAGTAGACAATATTTTCTCCATTGTGATATATCATGTCTCACTCAAACTTGTTCCCTTGTACTTTTTTTGCATCGCACAACTTTCGAGTCAATTTAGGCCATTTGACCATTCCCACTTTTATTTATGATTATCATATGCACATTGTCATGCCTTTTAATTTAGGAACACAAGACTAGTTGTTTTCTCAAAACCAACTTCTCGTGCATGATCTAGTCGAGGTACCCTACACCCATGACCTTCGTGTCCCACTCAGACACACCATCTTGTGCTTCATTTGTATCGCACAATTTTCCTGACACAAGACCCAATCTTAATTCATCCCACGGAGTCACATTTATTTTCGACATGAATTGGGGACACCCTTTCAACCAAAACCTGCCAACCAAAAATATGGACACGACCCACATTAAGTCTACTACCTACATGACTCTTGTGTCCTATTCAATTGAGCTCCCACATGCTACTTATTTACCAGTGATCATAAATGACTAAATTAAATTATTTATTGCACCAAGTCCAATTTTGACCCGACCTGACTCAATTGAACCTAACCCAAGCTTCATGTTGTCCTCTCATGACTACCCAAACACCCCACGTATTTTACCTCATGACAAAAACCAAACACGAAGTGTTTCTACTCAAAATATTCAAGGGACAACTCCAATGACCTAATTTAATCTTGGCCCTTGATTTTGCCTCCATCAATCACCACCACTCATTTCTATATAGTACATACTCACACACACACCCTCCATTGGCCGACCCATATCACCAAAGTATCTCTCTTTCTGTTTTCTTTGTGAAGATAGTACTCTCTCTCCCTCTCTTTCTAATAACACAACTCTCTCTCATTATTATACAAATACCCCCAACACCATCACAACAGCACACACTCCCTCCCTCTCTTTCAGTCGATAGCACCCCTCTCCTATCACAACCTATGTAACGCCCCAGTCCCAAAATACTTGGGACTAAGTACGTGGACATGCCAGCTGCATACATACGAAGAATACTCCGATATATGGAAACCTCATATGTATCCATAAGCTGTAAAATACAGTAAACCATGACAACTAAATCTCATCTACCAAATAAGAGACTAATAATATAATCAACTCAATAATATAATCAACTCAACTGGAGGCTAGCGGCCCACCTGACCCATCAGTCCACATAGCTCGAGGCTAGTGACCGTCGCGACATGACTACTGTAATATGCAGTTACTACGGCTTTTAGATTTGGGTAGCCCATACATCAAATAGTCTTCACCCTCCCAAGGGTTACTAACAAAAGGTAGTCCGCTAAGACTAGGTCCACATGCATACTAAAACACAAGCAAAAAAGATAATTAAAAGCAAAATAAAGTAATTATGAACAGCAAGTCATGGATCCAACTAAAAATAAACAAAAAATAAATATACAGTAAATAAAGAAAGATGCAACTAATTATAAACAGTAAATAAAGCAAGGTATCTTGCCTGAGGTTGTGTGCAAAATGGCGACATCCATAGCCCGAACCGTTAGAATAGTGAAGCGATGGAAGCCAAATCCCGCATACGTCCTCGGATGCTAAAATAAACACCACGAACGTATTAGAATAACAGATATGTCTAGGAAACGCCTATCCAAAAGTCCTATTTTGGAACAAGGGCAAAATCATAATTTCGTGTCAAGACAATATCCGCCGTTGGACCTGTTTTGCACCGAAATATGTGCCAATATCTATGGTCTCTAAAGTCATCAAACTACACGT
The DNA here is from genome assembly GCA_029216955.1 of Iris pallida. Classification (NCBI taxonomy): domain Eukaryota; kingdom Viridiplantae; phylum Streptophyta; class Magnoliopsida; order Asparagales; family Iridaceae; genus Iris; species Iris pallida. The sequence continues at coordinate 9,001,323 of JANAVB010001998.1, read as the reverse complement.
CTACGGGTCCGATTTGAGAAGACGAACTCATCGATATGTCAAATTTTGGATTTCGATGAGCCGTACACAAAATTGCCCATTGGATCGGGTCGCGGGCCCGCCAAATAGGCGTTCTAGTCGACCTTCTCAGAATCGGACCAAACTTGTAATAAAGGATCAGAAAAATGATATTGTCCTGTTGGCGCAAGTTTTGTTTCGATTCGACGAATGTGCACAAAGTAATTAGAGAATTTGTAAAGAGGCCGATACGGTGAATTTCGACGAATACACGTCAAATTCGTCGCGCACACGCAACCAATTTTAATTTCGCCAAAGCCCACACGTCTGCGAAGTCGATACGCACCTTTCGATGCTTTCGGTTCACGACCACGTCGCCCGGTTTGGCTAGACGTACGTCGTATCAGGGAGATTTTTCTAATTAAATTACAGTTTTTGAAACGTGAATTTTTGCAAACTTTAACAACAAATAACTTTTATACAATAGATGAAAACTACATCAACAAGAATATTTGTGTAGGCCTTTAGGTTGTGTTGAACTCAGTTCAATTATTTTTCTAGTTTGGTCAATGGGTTGATATGAATCATCCTCGCAATATAGGGTCTCGAATTAAAAACTGTTCTGTTTTAAAACGGTTTTTTGTCCATCTTCGGGTCCGAATTTCTACTCATATATCGTGAACTAATTTAATCTATCTGAAAGATATTGAAGGGGGTAGGGTTGTGATTGTACCCGACTAATTTGTTCGTGACGGTGTCGAGCGTAGAGGGAGAGGGCACCTCGTGAAGTGGCCAAAAAACTACTGTTGTTGCTGTGCTCGGCCACTGCTACCAGCGTGAGGGAGAGCCTTTTTTCGAACATCGTCCGGCCAGTGGTGCCCCGCAGCGGCGCGCCCAGTCATGGGTTCGCCGAGGATGTGCGCACAAGTGTGGCGAGGCTCTGGAAGGGTTTTTTTAGGTTCTTCCCATCCGATTTTCCGAAGGCCTATCGCTAGTATACATCTATTTATATGTAGAGTTTTAAACGCAATTTCTTGGTCAGATTTGATAGAGTTTATGATGAAAATTTGATTTAAACAGAAGAGAATCGGAGTAGGAATGGGGTGAAAAAGATTTCAAGAATTTAAATCGAGATTTGAATTTGATTCAAATCAATCTTTTTTTTATATATACAGAACATTCGTTCTGTTTTATTGGTCGGGGAGGGAACTCATGAACAGTAGCTATGGCTACTGTTCATTCACCTTTCTTTGCTTCTTTTTTTCTCTTATTCTTTTCTTTAAAACAATATAAGAAGTTATTTTAATAAAAAATAATCTAAATTATCATTTAACTATCTATGCATATATTTTATTTTATTTTAAAAATATCTTTATGCAATTATTATTATTATTATAATTTATACAATTTTTTTATTCTTTTGAGTCAAAAAAAGTCTTATAAAATAAAATCATATGTTAAAAATTCTATGAATATTCTAAAAAAATTTCTAACTATTTTTGTAGCTGTAAAATCTTCATATATATCCAAAATTACAAATAAATATAAAACTGTGATTTGGCATACATCTCGATACTATATGAAATATATATATATATATATATATTTTTATATATATATATATATATATATATATATATATATATATATATATATATATATATATATATATATATATATATAAGTTTCTAACTATATATATATATATATATATATATATATATATAGTTAGAAAAAAAAAAAATATATATATATATATATATATATATATATATATATATATATTTAGAAAAAAAAAAAATATATATATATATATATATATATATATATATATTTAGAAACTTATATATATATATATATATATATATATATATATATATATATATATATATATATATATATATATATATATATATATATAATATATATATATATATAATATATTTCTAAAATATATATATATATATATATATATATATATATATATATATATATATATATATATATATATATATATATATTTCTATTTGAAAAAATTTTAAACTATTCCAAAAAAATTTATATAATAAATTTAACCTCCTAAGGTTATTAAATACTGATAAATTTTAAAAATTAAAATTGAATACCAAACTAAAATTTATAAAAATTTAGGGGGTTTACATCCTAGCCAACTTATAAAAATTTCATCCTCAAAATTAAATTAAAATTTAATATATCAAAACAAAATATAATATACAATGAGGCTGGTTACAAAGGAAGAGTAAGTGCATCAAGTCACAAATCGGTTTCCGAAAAGATGTAGGTGGTGTTTACAGAAAGAATCCAAATTGACAACATATTCTATATGATATAGTATCCTTAGTCAGACAGGGATCATGGGTATTCAATTCATTGGAGGGAATGGGTCGATATTGCACATAAATCAAATAGGATGAGAATGGGCATCTGTGGTTTGTTTTAAGAAAGAAAAAAATAGGTCATACATGTGTAGTTAAAATGGAGCACAAGATGGTGCGTTTGTGTGGGATGTGTATGCCATGGTTGTAGAGTGGTTCATCTAGTTCATGAGGGTAAAATTTGTTAAAAGGAAGTAGTTAGTGTTGTACTCCAATTACCAAAGTCATGGACGAGGTATCAAAATGATATGGATAGAAATAAACATTATAAACCAATGGTTTATTGGTTCCATTGGAACCAATCTTTGATTAATTTAAATCTTGGATTGGCCGAACGAGATCCCAAAATCTATCTGAACCATTTATATTAGGTTAGGACAACCTAGAATAGGTTTCAACTCGAGTGGTTGAGCTAAATACAAGTCGTATTGGTTAAGAAGGTTCTCTAAGTCTTAAGATGCGCCTTTCGTGACTTTTGTGTATAAGTAGCACACAGAACTCAACTGAGTGGCGCACTAGTGGCATGTGTGTAGTTGGATTCGAGTAGATGACAACCATATATTGGGTAAAAACGATTGAGTCAAGGTTCAGTCTCTAATTGAAGTCAGGAAGGACAATGGTATTATGGTAGGAGTTATAGCTAACATTTTTGACACGAAAGTCACATCATAAAAATTGAGTACAAGGGAACGTGTTTTAGTGGGACATAATATATCTACATGAGGGTAGACTCGTCTAAATCTTGTATGTAAAATTTGCTGGAAGGTAACAGCTAACGTTATGCTCCGAATATCAATGTCACCGTCGGGGACACCAAATGACCTAAATTGAAAGTGGGAGTTCATGGGGCACTAATTTATTATCCTAATGGAACCAATTTAATCAATCGGTAATTTCCAGTGATCCTACAATTTAGAAGGCTTACAACACTCTAGAGACTAAGACATGGTTTTTTTAGGAATAATGAGATTAGGAATATTTGAGTCGCGACATCGTATCTCAACTTTTGATAATAATAAGTCATGATGTGATAGATAACGTGGTGGGGTAGTTATGAATAAATTTTGAGGATCGTAACCCGATTTCTAATAATGGAAATGATTGCGTACCATGATACATGAGTCGATAGAATCAAATGACCCGCTCGTCCATAGTATACAAGAGTTATCGATGGGGGTAACGGACTCTAAAGCTCGTCATGGGAAAGATCTCCAATGACTAAGTTATAAATTTCCATTTGTGTCAGACCTGCCAAACTATGGTCATAAGGGCTCTAGTGGTATCGAATGTAGTGCTCATGCATTTCTGTTAATAACTAGTAAAACAAAGTGTGACGGGGTATTATGTTATGGGTACTGTCTAGGCTAATGAAATGCATTGTTCTAATGCAAAGTCATGTCTTTAATAATAAAATTTGGTACCTAGAGTAACATCTGTTGAATCTCTATTCTTGGAATGGCTGTCTACCACAGTCCTTGCAATGCTTATCCTTGTTTTTGGTCTATTCCTCTCTTGTCTAAACTGTGGGGCCTAGTCAAGTAAGTGTTGAGTTAAGTCATACAGGTTGCTAGTTAAGCCAAGAATCAAGATGAATAATTGGAGGCTCACAATAATTGATTCCTCCTAGGTTTGTGTTTTAACCAAGGGTAAGATCCTACTCATTTTCAAACTCAAATGACTAGAAGGTCTCGATATAAATTTTTAGAGTCGAGGGGAGGACGAGTAACTCTAAGCAAGGTTATAGTCACATGGTTGGTCGTTGGTAGCTACTACACTTGTGTATACAACTATCATTGTCATGGGGGGATACTCCGTATATATCTATCGAATATGAGCGTTTGTCTTTCCAAATAAGTGAAAGACAACAATAAAGATTTCAAGAAAGATGTCATTGAATACAATTACGTGATTCAAAGGCGAATGTATAATTTAAGAGGAATTGTTAATACAGTCGCGGATGAGATCATAGATACTTCTATATCTCGATCTACGTGGGATAATCATATGAAGAGCGAACCAAGTGTACTATGGTTGATTAGACCATTATACATTGATTCTAATTAGATAATATGCTTGTGGGCGTCCCCAGTATACATACGTCTTGAACAAGCTTGATAAAGAATAAGCTTGCAAAAAAACTAGGCTATAATTGTGGCGTTTGGTCAAGATAGTAAAAACATAAGCACGCGAGATTTATGATTGAAAGAAAACACAAATAGTTTAAGTTCATCAAACTCTAAGACTCGTCCGGTATTCGTGTCTCTACAGTTGTCATACTATTTTCTTATTTAAGGCCTTTGTTGAACTAATAACCATAGTGTAGGTAATCTTCTTAAAATCCTCTTTAATGGGTTGCAAGGACCAAGAGAGTGATAGTTTTGAGGCAAACTGCCCAACTTATAAAAATTAACTAGTAGGGTGATTGAAATGTATAACACGTATAACTAGTATGACTCATCTCCCTAACCTCTCTATCAAGCACGAAGGGAAAGGATGAGTTTTTAAGTGGAAAGGAATCAAGCAGAAGGAAATCAAGGTAGTCGGACGAGCGTTTGAAATTGGAATCAAGGAAGGAGATCAAGTTTGTGGATGAGATTCTAGACTCAAATCCTATGTACAGGCTCACATCGATACAGTAACATAACCGAAGTGATAAACTAGACCTGCATGGGCTACCACAAAAATATGTAACGCCCCAGTACCAAAATAATTAGGACTAAGTATGTGGACATGCCAGCTGCATACATACGAAGAATACTCCAATATATGAAAACCTCGTATGTATCCATAAGCTGTAAAATGCAGTAAACTAAGACAACTAAATCTCATCCACTAAATAAGAGAATAATAATATAATCAACTCAAGAATTTGTCATTTATACATGTAGCTGGGCGGAGACAAATCCATTACCAACCATTTAAAATAAAAAAATATAGAAAGAAATGATCGATAAAATGGCAAGACGAACCAAGAGCAATCATCTTCGAAGAAATGAAGAAGATCACGGCCTTGGCTAGAGAACCTGAGAAACATCACAAAAGCACACACCTGGAGAATTCACCAGGTCCTCAGAGGCACGTAACAAGATACATAAAGAACATGCCATATAAACTGAATATAAAATATGTCATAAAGTCACAAAGTAAGGTAAAGTGTCCCAACCATAACACGGCCCAATATTCCATCATCAAAACAGTAGACTACCCCTACAACCAAACAAGGACAAAGGGTAGTGCACTATTCCGCGATACGACATTGCCCTGTGCCATGACTAGAACGAAGTGTGACATGACATTAACTATGGTCACCTAACCAATCTAGTTTGCAATTTAGAAGACATCTCGATGTATGGGAAGGTGAAGACTGACTCCCACAAGACTAACTAACAAGTCACGACACATACGTCAAGTACCAATACTATCAGCCGGCATAACTCGAGGCTAGCAGCCCACGTGAACCATCAGTCCACATAGCTCGAGGCTAGTGACCATCGCGACATGACTACTATAATATGCAGTTACTACGGCTTTTAGATTTGGGTAGCCCATACATCAAACTGTCTTCACCCTCCCAAGGGTCACTAACAAAAGGTAGTCTGCTAAGACTAGGTCCACATGCATACTAAAACATAAGCAAGAAAAACAATTGAAAGCAAAATAAAGTAAATTTGAAAAGCAAGTCATGGATCCAACTAAAAATAAACAAGAAATAAATATATAGTAAATAAAGAAAAATGCTACTAATTATAAACAATAAATAAGGCAAGGTATCATGACTGAGGTTGTGTGCAAAAGGACGACGTCCAATAGCCCGAACAGTCAGAATAGTGAAGCGATGGAAGCCAAATCCCGCATACGTCCTCGGATGCTAAAATAAATACCACGAACCTGTTTGGACTAAAAGATATGTCTAGGAAATGCCTGTTAAAAAGTCCAATTCTAGAACAGGAGCAAAATCATAATTTTGGGTCAAAACGATGTCCGTCGTTGGACCCGTTTTGTACTAAAACACGTGCCATTATCTATGGTATCTAAAGACATAAAACTACTTGTCTACGGGTCCGGTTTGAGGAGACGAACTCAACGGTATGTCCAATATTGGATTTCGATGAGTCGTGCACAAAATTGCCCATTGGATCGGGTTGTAGGCCCGCCAAATAGGCGTTCCAATCGACCTTATCAGAATCGGACCAAACTTGGCATACAAGACCAAAAAAATGATACGGTCCTGTTGGCACAAGTTTTGTTTTGATTCGATGAATGTGCATGAAGCAATTGGAGAATTTGCAAAGAAGTCGATATGGTGAATTTTGACGGATACGTGTCAAATTCATCGCACACACGCAACCAATTCGAATTTCGTCAAACCCTACACGTCCGTGAAGTTGATACACAACTTTTGATGCTTTCGGTTTGCGACCACGTCACCCGGTTTGGCGGGACGCACGTCGTATTAGGGAGATTTTTCTAAATTTACAGTTTTTGAAACATGAATTTTCTTAAACTTTAACAACGAATAACTTTTTATACAATAGATGAAAACTACATCTACAAGAAGATTTTTTTAGTCCTTTAGGTTGTGTAGAACTCTGTTTAATTATTCTTTTAGTTCGATCGATGGGTTGATAAGAATCGTGCTCCCAATATAGGGTCTCGAATTAAAAACTGTTCTATTTTCAAACAATTTTTGTCCATCTTCGGGTTCGAATTTCTACGCATATATCGTGAACTAATTTAATCTATCTGAAAGACATTGAAGGGGGTAGGTTTGTGATTTTAGCTGGCTAATTTGTTCATGAGTAATTTTAGCTGGCTAATTTGTTCATGACGGCGTCGAGCATGAAGGAGAGGGCACCTTGTGAAGTGGCTGAAAAACTACTATTGTTACTGTGCTCGGCCACTGCTACCAGCATGTGGGCAAGCCTTTGTTCGAACATCATCCGGCAAGTGGTGCCCCGCGGTGGCGCGCCCAGTCAGGGGTTCGCCGGGGATGTGCGCACAAGTGTGGCGAGGCTCTGGAAGGTTTTTTTAGGTTCTTCCCATCCGATTTTCAGAAGGCCTATCGCTAGTATACATCTATTTATATGTCGAGTTTTAAACGCAATTTCTTGGTCGGATCTGATTGAGTTTAGGATAAAAATTCGATTTGAATAGAAGAGAATCAGAGTAGGATTTGGGCGAAGAAGATTTAAAGAATTTAAATCGAGATTTGAATTTGATTCAAATCAATCTTTTTTGATATACAGAACATTCGTTCTGTTTTAATGGTCGGGAAGGGAACTCATGAACAGTAACTATGGCTACTATTTATTCACCTTTCTTTGCTTTTCTTTTTCTTCTCTTATTCTTTTCTTTTAAAACAATACAAGAAGTTATTTTAAAAAAATAATCTAAGTTATCATTTAACTATCTACGCATATATTTTATTTTATTTTGAAAAATATCTTTATGCAATTATCATTATTATTATAAATTATATTTTTTTATTCTTTTGAGTCAAAAAAATACTTATAAAATAAAATCATATGTTACAAATTCTATGAATATTCTAAAAAAAGTTTTTAACTATTTTTGTAGCTGTAAAATCTTCATATATATATATATATATATATATATATATATATCCAAAAAAATATATATATATATATATCCAAAAATACATATACATATATATATATATATATATATATATATATATATATATATATATATATATATATATATATATAATCATGTCTCTGCCCTCCCTTCTCCCCTTCTCCCCCCAGACCCTCCCTCCCGTCGCGCTCAGGCCTCACCCCTTCCCTCGTCGACGGCTCCTCGTCGGTCGTCAGTAGTCGGAGGCCCGCTCCCATCCCTATGTTCCGGCGTGGACATTTCCACGCCCCCCAGCCGTTAGCGGAGGAGGCATCGTCATCATCCGTACCTCCCAAGGCCAGGGCCCTTGCGGCGGCCACTCACCCCACCCCTCGCAGCTTTCCCTTCCATCCTCGGCCCCCCTCCCTCGACTGGTCGGATGACCAGCTCGCTCTGATCGGGCGTTGGTGGCTCTGCTCGCATACTATCTCCGCTCGCCCTCCACCCCCTCTGCCCGTGCCGCCTCCGTCCGAGGCCCGACCGTTCCTGCCCAGCATCCGCGGGTCTGACACCCAGCTCCCGTTCTTGACGAGTTAGCCCCCTCCCCGACGCCGTAGCCTACTCTGATGCCCCTCCGGTCGCGCCTTCTCTTGCCGCAGGTCCTGGCATGGGGCCCTAGGGTCTCCCATCGGGAGGAGCATCGGGCAGAGAGCCGGGCGTCGGGACCGAGGCCTACCAGCTCTCTGCTTTTATTGACGTTTTCTCTACCGTCCTTCAGACCCGGCGCGGTCAGCGAGAGCCGAACCCATCGCTCATCTTACGTCTTCTCAAAGACCACGTGGCCCAGGCCTCAATTTTTTCCCGATCGACGCAGTCTACTGGTTGGGCCCACTCGGCGCAATCGGAAGTCCACTATTACCCCTTGGGCAGTGGAGAGACCCACGTGCTTGGTGCGGGGACCGAAGATCCCATGCCACCTGGCCTTTTCGTTGCTGGTGCAGTCCAGCATTTGACCGCCTAGCACGGTCCGCATGAGCTAGCCCTATCTCTCATCTCCTGTCCTCCCCAAGACAACGTGAGCCAGGCCTTGATTCTTCTCCGCTCGACAGTGTTTGCTGGTTGTGCCCCCTCGGCGCAATCGGAGGTACACCATTTCCCATTGGGAAGTGGAGCGACCCTCGTACTCGATACGGGGAACGAGGATCCCATGCCACCTGGCCTTCCCATAGCTGGCACAGTCCAGCACTTGACTGCCTGGGACGGTCCTCGACCCGGCACAGTCCAGCTTCAGTCCGGTCCGGCCGAGTGCCCCGTGGACCGGCCCCCCCTCAGTCCCATGGCGCATGTTGGTTTCGGCACTCGCCCCTTGGCTCTTGCCACCAGTTGTGCCAGCCTCTGCCCCCCATGCTCCTTGGCGTATGTGGGTAACAGTGCTCACACCTTGGCTCTTGCCACTGGTTGCGCCAGCCACTTGGTGCGGGTTGAGGGCTTCCTTCCCCCCTCAGAACATATGATGAGTTTTTTGGCTCACTTTGAGAGCTTCCCTCCCATCTCGGGATGCGTACAGAGCCTCATGCCTGGCGCGGGACCCGCCCTCCCCGGTCCTGTCATGGCCTTCGCGAACAGGCTGTGCTAGCCCCTTGGCACGAAATACGGGCGGTGCGCTCTCCCCAGTGCGCACTTTGACGTCCGTCGAGGGTGGCATGCCTCCTAGCATGTTCGGAGCTCCGGTAGGTTCCCTTCCTGCCATGGATGTTGCCTTCCCCACTTCGGGCAATACATCTGGACCTACCCCTAGCAAGGGACCCTCCCGCCCGCTGGCGCCATCGACGCCAAGCGCACCCATTTTGGCCGACAGCCTCTTGCGCCCCCGTCCGGCGTATTTCTTCTCCGAAGCTGGCAACCGCAAGGTCGACATGTCACGCCCCAGAACCAGAATACTGGAGAGCGGGGGCAGACATAGCCAGCTACGTATAACGAAATGGAATCCATCCCGCTATACGGTCACGGCTGTCTAGATATGTGAGGGTTTCACTACAATCCATCAGTCTCTTAAGGTCATAAAATAGCCTATTGTCTCAATCTCAACCAACTAATAATAATCACAAGATACCAGATCACCAAATATACAATTGTAAGGCATCCCAAACATTACATATCCAGATGATCATGAAGCTAGTCGTACAAAATGTAAGGGCTAGCAAGAGTTTAAGTCATACATGATCAACCTCGAGTTGCCAATCATGCTTACAGCCCGTAGGCAGACAGAAAATAAAGTTGCAAACGAGCTAACACTTGCTCGGCGGCTAAACACCTCAAAAGAATAATTTTACAATAGAGTGGGAGAGCAAAAATAAACCCACTCGTTGCCCTGGTTACGCCTGGTGACCACCATCGGGCTGAAATACAGGGAGATCCTTTGGTGCTGCTCCGGTATCTGGCCATACAAAACCAGCTGGGTCAGACCCCAGAAAGAGCAAGTGCCACAAAGGAGGCTTCACTTACGAACTAAAACCAGCAAATTAGCACAAGAGTATAATTACATAATAAAAGGCAGTAGTTAAGAAAAGCATGATGGGTAATTATAAAAGACAATGTTGTATAGAATCACTAAAAGACAGAACATATGGAAAGAAAGTATGACATGATGATATACGATAAGATAACCATGGGACTATTCAGATAGCCAGGTTACAACCCGTAAACCAAACAAGGACCGGGGTTGTAACCCTTCGTCTGAACGAAACTTGGTTTCTCTCAACATTTATCTGCAAGATAAATATAAGAAATCAGGTCAAGTAACATTCTGGAGTGACAATCATTATAGTGACAATCTGGAGTGACAATCATTATAGTGACAATCTGGAGTGACAATCATTCAATCATTCTGGTACAATCTTACAATTAATCAATTCTAGACAATACTATACTGGACTAGACTCCATCCAAGCAATCACGGCCAATCATTGCCTACGGCTTTCTACATTAACTAACTAGGGTTATCATAATCCTAATTACTAGCAAGATGCAATGAGATGCTCCAAGTAGTCACAGGCCCTGCAGCTATCCAGGTTATCCAGGCAATCATTATAGTGACAATTCAGAGAGTACAAGGCATTAGAGTGACAATAGAGTTCAATCATTAAAGTGACAATCAAGAGTGCCCCATATGACAGTGGGCTAGAAATGTGCCCTACTCGTCGGCAGGCTACAAGTCCAAACATTTGCGGCCGGGATAACGGGATCGCCTGTAACTGGGGAACATCTCTTCATGTCTAGTGAATTATACTAGTCATTAACCTTAGTCCATTTCAGTAGGTACTCCTGACCGTGGTACTCAGGAGTCCCCTCCTAGACATGATGCAAGACAGGACTGGATTATTTGTACAAGCACAATCGCCCACGGTGTCAGGATCAATTATACAGGTCATGTCATGTCAGGTAGCCGTCGCAACAACTATTCGAGAAATCAAGTCAGGTTATCATGTTAGGTGTACCTTGTCAGGAGTGCGCCACGACGGGCCACTATCAGGTCATGCCAGGTTATCATGTCAGGAGTGCACCACTACGGGTCACTATCACGTCGTGTTCAATTATCAATTCCAAACATACAAATGAATTCATGATTTTCAAGTTCAGGACAAAAGGCGTAAGGATATAAAATGGACGTAAAATATCTAATAAAATATCAATATACAGGGCTATAGGAGAGCCATGCGGCTAAGGCACATGCGGCCAGGAAGGGTAGACTCATGCGGCCCAATTAGGAGGGCGCATGCGGCCAGGGTCACTGGATCCCATGCGACTAAGACAAGGGGACGCATGCGGTCAGGAAGATAGGAAACTCATACGGCTGGGGGAATAGGTCTTATGCGGCTAGCTGGCCAATCAGGTACATGCGGCCGGGGGAAGTGTGGTTCCATGCGGCTCGAGAAGAAGCAACCCATGCGGCTGCGGGGGATGGAAACCATATGCGGCTCAGAAGGGAAGAGTACTCATGCGGCTGCGAGGGAGCAATGCCTATGCGGCTGGGAACAAGTGTGCATGTGCGGCCCGCGAGTGTTGAGTTCATGCGGCTCAGGGTGAAGTCCTCATGCGGCTGGGTCAAGCAAGTATCATGCGGCCAGCGGGAAGGGCGCATGCGGTTGCAGAGTTCAGAACTTATGCGGCTGGGAATTGAGCGAGTTATACGGCCAGATGAGTCCGGCCCTCATGCGACTCAAGTACTTCCAGCCATGCGGCTGAAGAGAACATTTGCCGCATGAATATTCATGCGGTCAAGTCAAGCACTGTTCATCTTCTCCAAAATTTCAGAGAAGAAGAACACCATGAGAGCCAAGTCCTCAAGCTCCATAACTCCATCATCCGGAGCCTAAATCCGAACTTCCTTAGGTCCAAATAGGGTAGAACGAGATTCTTTACAGCATGGAACCATCAAAACTCAGAAATAACAGGATTAAATAGATCAAAACCCAAGAAATCCGAAAATAAAATAAACTTAGATCTACAAGAATCTAGCCATGGAAATTAAAAATGCCAAGTTCTAAAGTGCTTTAGAATGTAGTAAGGAAGAGAATGAAGTAATAAAATTGGAGTTCCTCCATGAAGCAAGTTGCACTTGCCTAGCTCTCTCTCTTCTCTCTCTCACTCACAGGTTGGTAAGGAAGTAATGGGGAAGAAGAAGATGAGTAATGAAGAGAGAGAAAGAAGAAAGGGCAATAAATATCAAAGGTGGTGGTAGGTAGGGGGTTCACCCTTGGTCCATGATAGACCAAAGAAAACCGAACCAAGCCAAGAAATAACCAAGCCAAGAAGGAATGCTAAGCCAGGAAATCATGCAATGCAGAATAAATACGTACACGTATTCCAGAATACGTAATACGAACCACAGGCATTACAACTCTATCCACCTTAAAAGAATTCCGTCCTCGAAATTTAATCAAGAGGCTAGAGGAGCAATGACAAGCTATACTAATAACAAGCAAGCTATACTAGACAATCAATCAATCATGCAAGCAAAGAATCGAAGGCATGAGGCATAAGAAGGACAATATACCTCACGAGTCAAACAAATCAGGATATCGCGATCGAATATCATCCTCACGCTCCCACGTTGACTCTTCCAAAGAGCGATGAACTCAAGCAACACGAACTAAACTGATAGTCTTGTGCTTGAGGTCTCTCTCTTTGGTCAAACAGGGACACGGGCCTATCCTCATACGAAAAGGTTAAGGCTATTGGTACCAATCTTTTAGAATGATCTAGGACATGGCTCGGGTCCGAGATGTACCGTTGTAATTAGGATACATGAAATACGTCATGCACCCCGCATAATGACGGTAGAAAAGTAAGATGAGAGGACACATATACCTCTCGGTCGATTCTGAACCTGAGCCTGGGCCAGGGCAAACTGCCGCGGGTTCTATTGCTGGAAAGTCTGGGCCTGAGTCAGCAATGGCCTCGGAAACGGGAACTGCTGTTGCTGGTGAACTGGAGCTGGTGCTGGTGCTGGTCCCCTAACCGAGGGACTAGATACTGTCGATGCAGAATCAACTCTAAAAAGGCAGAACCCTACCCTATGATCCGGTGCTCCACACAATAAACACAATCCCAACGCCTTCCGACATTCTGCTACCACGTGTCCAGGCTTCCCACAATAAGAACAGCCTGCGGCGGAAGACTGTGCTTGCTTCTGTTTCTGCTGAGGGTACGTCGGGGTTGAGTACTGAACCGACGTAACTGAGGTTGCTTGCCTCAGAGTTCCAATAGTTAAAGCCCTTGCTGCCGGGGCTGGGGCTGAAGACTGATTCATCTGACTATAGGACCACTTCCGACCTCCGGTCATGTCCACTATTCTCTGGGAGGTATACTCGTGCCTCCTTGCTGCTCGCAACACCGCATCATAGGTCGGAAGCTCGAACTGTTCTACTGCCAATATAATCTCCAGGTGAAGTCCCTGTTGGAACCTCTGCGCTCTGTCAAACTCGGTTGCCACCAAGGTAGGAGCAAACCGACTAAGTCTGGAAAACTCGGCCGCATATCCGTCGGCCGTCCTCCCCATCTGCTTAAGATTACTGAACCTGGTCTGCAAGTCATATCGAGCCACTGCATCATAATACTTGGTCTGGAACTTTTCGCTGAACACTGCCCAGAAGACAGGTGTTGCCAATCCCACTGCTTGTGCGGCCCACCAACTGTGGGCTAGATCCAATAACTGTAGGCGCACCACAGCCACCTTCTCGTCTTTTGGAGTCTTCGCGGCTTCGAGAATCACCTCTATATCTTGTAGCCAAGCATCGGCAGCAATGGCATCCTCGCTGCCATCGAAGAATGGAGGGTTCAGGTACTTGAAACTGTTGACCGCACTGTTCCCTCGGGATCCACTTCTATTCAGAGCATCTTCTACTGCCTGGTACAAGGCATCGCCTCTATGATCTTGGGAAGCTAACAATGATTTGATGAGACCCACCAAAGTACCATCATCAGGATCTGCAGGCTGGACTGGCTGAACTGGCTGCTCTTCTCCAGTAGGTACGACTCGGGAGGCTGCTCCTGAGTACTGGGCCTGATTTTCTGGCTGCTGCTGGTCCACGGGAGGTGATCCGCCTTGCTGATTAGCAGGTCCAGGTTCAATGCCACTGAAGAAGACGATATGGGAACAATAAGGAAGGACCATGATAGATCAACGATTACAAGCATGTGATCAGGACAAGAATTTTCAGGAATTAAGAGGATACAAGCAGAGATCAAAGGCGAGTACCGATTGAGACATCTATTCGGTAAACCCTCACATATTTTGATTTAACAAGACCTGCATGGGCCACCACTTAAACCATATCACGCCCCAGAACTAGAATACTGGAGAGCGGGGGCAGACATAGCCAGCTATGTATAACGGAATGGAATCCACCCCGCTATACGGTCACGGCTGTCTAGATATGTGAGGGTTTCACTACAATCCATCAGTCTCTTAAGGTCATAAAATAGCCTATTGTCTCAATCTCAACCAACTAATAATAATCACAAGATACCAGATCACCAAATATACAATTGTAAGGCGTCCCAAACATTACATATCCAGATGATCATGAAGCTAGTCGTACAAAATGTAAGGACTAGCAAGAGTTTAAGTCATACATGATCAACCTCGAGTTGCCAATCATGCTTACAGCCCGTAGGCAGACAGTAAATAAAGTTGCAAACGAGCTAACACTTGCTCGGCGGCTAAACGCCTCAAAAGAATAATTTTACAATAGAGTGGGAGAGCAAAAATAAACCCACTCGTTGCCCTGGTTACGCCTGGTGACCACCATCGGGCTGAAATACAGGGAGATCCTTTGGTGCTGCTCCGGTATCTGGCCATACAAAACCAGCTGGGTCAGACCCCAGAAAGAGCAAGTGCCACAAAGGAGGCTTCACTTAAGAACTAAAACCAGCAAATTAGCACAAGAGTATAATTACATAATAAAAGGCAGTAGTTAAGAAAAGCATGATGGGTAATTATAAAAGACAATCTTGTATAGAATCACTAAAAGACAGGACATATAGAAAGAAAGCATGATATGATGATATACGATGAGATAACCATGGGACTATTCAGATAGCCAGGTTACAACCCGTAAACCAAACAAGGACCGGGGTTGTAACCCTTCGTCTGAACGGAACTTGGTTTCTCTCACCATTTATCGGCAAGATAAATATAAGAAATCAGGTCAAGTAACATTCTGGAGTGACAATCATTATAGTGACAATCTGGAGTGACAATCATTATAGTGACAATCTGGAGTGACAATCATTCAATCATTCTGGTACAATCTTACAATTAATCAATTCTAGACAATACTATACTGGACTAGACTCAATCCAAGCAATCACGGCCAATCATTGCCTACGGCTTTCTACATTAACTAACTAGGGTTATCACAATCCTAATTACTAGCAAGATGCAATGAGATGCTCCAAGTAGTCACAGGCCCTGCAGCTATCCAGGTTATCCAGGCAATCATTATAGTGACAATTCAGAGAGTACAAGGCATTAGAGTGACAATAGAGTTCAATCATTAAAGTGAAAATCAAGAGTGCCCCATATGACAGTGGGCTTGAAATGTGCCCTACTCGTCGGCAGGCTACAAGTCCAAACATTTGCGGCCGGGATAACGGGATCGCCTGTAACTGGGGAACATCTCTTCATGTCTAGTGAATTATACTAGTCATTAACCTTAGTCCATTTCAGTAGGTACTCCTGACCGTGGTACTCAGGAGTCCCCTCCTAGACATGATGCAAGACAGGACTGGATTATTTGTACAAGCACAATCGCCCACGGTGTCAGGATCAATTATACAGGTCATGTCATGTCAGGTAGCCGTCGCAACAGCTATTCGAGAAATCAAGTCAGGTTATCATGTTAGGTGTACCTTGTCAGAAGTGCGCCACGACGGGCCACTATCAGGTCATGCCAGGTTATCATGTCAGGAGTGCACCACTACGGGTCACTATCACGTCGTGTTCAATTATCAATTCCAAACATACAAATAAATTCATGATTTTCAAGTTCAGGACAAAAGGCGTAAGGATATAAAATGGACGTAAAATATCTAATAAAATATCAATATACAGGGCTATAGGAGAGCCATGCGGCTAAGGCACATGCGGCCAGGAAGGGTAGACTCATGCGGCCCAATTAGGAGGGCGCATGCGGCCAGGGTCACTGGATCCCATGCGACTAAGACAAGGGGACGCATGCGGTCAGGAAGATAGGAAACTCATGCGGCTGAGGGAATAGGTCTTATGCGGCTAGCTGGCCAATCAGGTACATGCGGCTGGGGGGAGTGTGGTTCCATGCGGCTCGAGAAGAAGCAACCCATGCGGCTGCGGGGGATGGAAACCATATGCGGCTCAGAAGGGAAGAGTACTCATGCGGCTGCGAGGGAGCAATGCCTATGCGGCTGGGAACAAGTGTGCATGTGCGGCCCGCGAGTGTTGAGTTCATGCGGCTCAGGGTGAAGTCCTCATGCGGCTGGGTCAAGCAAGTCTCATGTGGCCAGCGGGAAGGGCGCATGCGGTTGCAGAGTTCAGAACTTATGCGGCTGGGAATTGAGCGAGTTATGCGGCCAGATGAGTCCGGCCCTCATGCGACTCAAGTACTTCCAGCCATGCGGCTGAAGAGAACATTTGCCGCATAAATATTCATGCGGTCAAGTCAAGCACTGTTCATCTTCTCCAAAATTTCAGAGAAGAAGAACACCATGAGAGCCAAGTCCTCAAGCTCCATAACTCCATCATCCGGAGCCTAAATCCGAACTTCCTTAGGTCCAAATAGGGTAGAACGAGATTCTTTACAGCATGGAACCATCAAAACTCAGAAATAACAGGATTAAATAGATCAAAACCCAAGAAATCCGAAAATAAAATAAACTTAGATCTACAAGAATCTTGCCATGGAAATTAAAAATGCCAAGTTCTAAAGTGCTTTAGAATGTAGTAAGGAAGAGAATGAAGTAATAAAATTGGAGTTCCTCCATGAAGCAAGTTGCACTTGCCTGGCTCTCTCTCTTCTCTCTCTCACTCACAGGTTGGTAAGGAAGTAATGGGGAAGAAGAAGATGAGTAATGAAGAGAGAGAAAGAAGAAAGGGCAATAAATATCAAAGGTGGTGGTAGGTAGGGGGTTCACCCTTGGTCCATGATAGACCAAAGAAAACCGAACCAAGCCAAGAAATAACCAAGCCAAGAAGGAATGCTAAGCCAGGAAATCATGCAATGCAGAATAAATACGTACACGTATTCCAGAATACGTAATACGAACCACAGGCATTACAACTCTATCCACCTTAAAAGAATTCCGTCCTCGAAATTTAATCAAGAGGCTAGAGGAGCAATGACAAGCTATACTAATAACAAGCAAGCTATACTAGACAATCAATCAATCATGCAAGCAAAGAATCGAAGGCATGAGGCATAAGAAGGACAATATACCTCACGAGTCAAACAAATCAGGATATCGCGATCGAATATCATCCTCACGCTCCCACGTTGACTCCCCCAAAGAGCGATGAACTCAAGCAACACGAACTAAACTGATAGTCTTGTGCTTGAGGTCTCTCTCTTTGGTCAAACAGGGACACGGGCCTATCCTCATACGAAAAGGTTAAGGCTATTGGTACCAATCTTTTAGAATGATCTAGGACATGGCTCGGGTCCGAGATGTACCGTTGTAATTAGGATACATGAAATACGTCATGCACCCCGCATAATGACGGTAGAAAAGCAAGATGAGAGGACATATATACCTCTCGGTCGATTCTGAACCTGAGCCTGGGCCAGGGCAAACTGCCGCGGATTCTGTTGCTGGAAAGTCTGGGCCTGAGTCGACAATGGCCTCAGGAACGGGAACTGCTGTTGCTGGTGAACTGGAGCTGGTACTGGTGCTGGTCCCCTAACCGAGGGACTAGATACTGTCGATACAGAATCAACTCTAAAAAGGCAGGACCCTACCCTATGATCCGGTGCTCCACACAATAAACACAATCCCAACGCCTTACGACATTCTGCTACCACGTGTCCAGGCTTCCCACAATAAGAACAGCCTGCGGCGGAAGACTGTGCTTGCTTCTGTTTCTGCTGAGGGTACGTCGGGGTTGAGTACTGAATCGACGTAACTGAGGTTGCTTGCCTCGGAGTTCCAATAGTTAAAGCCCTTGCTGCCGGGGCTGGGGCTGAAGACTGATTCATCTGACTATAGGACCGCTTCCGACCTCCGGTCCTGTCCACTATTCTCTGGGAGGTATACTCGTGCCTCCTTGCTGCTCGCAACACCGCATCATAGGTCTGAAGCTCGAACTGTTCTACTGCCAATATAATCTCCAGGTGAAGTCCCTGTTGGAACCTCTGCGCTCTGTCAAACTCGGTTGCCACCAAGGTAGGAGCAAACCGACTAAGTCTGGAAAACTCGGCCGCATATCCGTCGGCCATCCTCCCTATCTGCTTAAGATTACTGAACCTGGTCTGCAAGTCATATCGAGCCACTGCATCATAATACTTGGTCTGGAACTTTTCGCTGAACACTGCCCAGAAGACAGGTATTGCCAATCCCACTGCTTGTGCGGCCCACCAACTGTGGGCTAGATCCAATAACTGTAGGCGCACCACAGCCACCTTCTCGTCTTTTGGAGTCTTCACGGCTTCGAGAATCACCTCTATATCTTGTAGCCAAGCATCGGCAGCAATGGCATCCTCGCTGCCATCGAAGAATGGAGGGTTCAGGTACTTGAAACTGTTGACCGCACTGTTCCCTCGGGATCCACTTCTATTCAGAGCATCTTCTACTGCCTGGTACAAGGCATCGCCTCTATGATCTTGGGAAGCTAACAATGATCTGATAAGACCCACCAAAGTGCCATCATCAGGATCTGCAGGCTGGACTGGCTGAACTGGCTGCTCTTCTCCAGTAGGTACGACTCGGGAGGCTGCTCCTGAGTACTGGGCCTGATTTTCTGGCTGCTGCTGGTCCACGGGAGGTGATCCGCCTTGCTGATTAGCAGGTCCAGGTTCAATGCCGCTGAAGAAGACGACATGGGAACAATAAGGAAGGACCATGATAGATCAACGATTACAAGCATATGATCAGGACAAGAATTTTCAGGAATTAAGAGGATACAAGCAGAGATCAAAGGCGAGTACCGATTGAGACATCTATTCGGTAAACCCTCACATATCTTGATTTAACAAGACCTGCATGGGCCACCACTTAAACCATGTCACGCCCCAGAACTAGAATACTGGAGAGCGGGGGCAGACATAGCTAGCTACGTATAACGGAATGGAATCCACCCCGCTATACGGTCACGGCTGTCTAGATATGTGAGGGTTTCACTACAATCCATCAGTCTCTTAAGGTCATAAAATAGCCTATTGTCTCAATCTCAACCAACTAATAATAATCACAAGATACCAGATCACCAAATATACAATTGTAAGGCGTCCCAAACATTACATATCCAGATGATCATAAAGCTAGTCGTACAAAATGTAAGGACTAGCAAGAGTTTAAGTCATACATGATCAACCTCGAGTTGCCAATCATGCTTATAGCCCGTAGGCAGACAGTAAATAAAGTTGCAAACGAGCTAACACTTGCTCGGCGGCTAAACGCCTCAAAAGAATAATTTTACAATAGAGTGGGAGAGCAAAAATAAACCCACTCGTTGTCCTGGTTACGCCTGGTGACCACCATCGGGCTGAAATACAGGGAGATCCTTTGTGCTGCTCCGGTATCTGGCCATACAAAACCAGCTGGGTCAGACCCCAGAAAGAGCAAGTGCCACAAAGGAGGCTTCACTTAAGAACTAAAACCAGCAAATTAGCACAAGAGTATAATTACATAATAAAAGGCAGTAGTTAAGAAAAGCATGATGGGTAATTATAAAAGACAATCTTGTATAGAATCACTAAAAGACAGGACATATAGAAAGAAAGCATGATATGATGATATACGATGAGATAACCATGGGACTATTCAGATAGCCAGGTTACAACCCGTAAACCAAACAAGGACCGGGGTTGTAACCCTTCGTCTGAACGGAACTTGGTTTCTCTCACCATTTATCGGCAAGATAAATATAAGAAATCAGGTCAAGTAACATTCTGGAGTGACAATCATTATAGTGACAATCTGGAGTGACAATCATTATAGTGACAATCTGGAGTGACAATCATTCAATCATTCTGGTACAATCTTACAATTAATCAATTCTAGACAATACTATACTGGACTAGACTCCATCCAAGCAATCACGGCCAATCATTGCCTACGGCTTTCTACATTAACTAACTAGGGTTATCACAATCCTAATTACTAGCAAGATACAATGAGATGCTCCAAGTAGTCACAGGCCCTGCAGCTATCCAGGTTATCCAGGCAATCATTATAGTGACAATTCAGAGAGTACAAGGCATTAGAGTGACAATAGAGTTCAATCATTAAAGTGAAAATCAAGAGTGCCCCATATGACAGTGGGCTTGAAATGTGCCCTACTCGTCGGCAGGCTACAAGTCCAAACATTTGCGGCCGGGATAACGGGATCGCCTGTAACTGGGGAACATCTCTTCATGTCTAGTGAATTATACTAGTCATTAACCTTAGTCCATTTCAGTAGGTACTCCTGACCGTGGTACTCAGGAGTCCCCTCCTAGACATGATGCAAGACAGGACTGGATTATTTGTACAAGCACAATCGCCCACGGTGTCAGGATCAATTATACAGGTCATGTCATGTCAGGTAGCCGTCGCAACAGCTATTCGAGAAATCAAGTCAGGTTATCATGTTAGGTGTACCTTGTCAGAAGTGTGCCACGACACTATCAGGTCATGCCAGGTTATCATGTCAGGAGTGCACCACTACGGGTCACTATCACGTCGTGTTCAATTATCAATTCCAAACATACAAATGAATTCATGATTTTTAAGTTCAGGACAAAAGGCGTAAGGATATAAAATGGACGTAAAATATCTAATAAAATATCAATATACAGGGCTATAGGAGAGCCATGCGGCTAAGGCACATGCGGCCAGGAAGGGTAGACTCATGCGGCCCAATTAGGAGGACGCATGCGGCCAGGGTCACTGGATCCCATGCGGCTAAGACAAGGGGACGCATGCGGTAAGGAAGATAGAAAACTCATACGGCTGGGGGAATAGGTCTTATGCGGCTAGCTGGCCAATCAGGTACATACGACTGGGGGAGAGTGTGGTTCCATGCGGCTCGAGAAGAAGCAACCCATGCGGCTGCGGGGGATGGGAACCATATGCGGCTCAGAAGGGAAGAGTACTCATACGGCTGTGAGAGAGCAATGCCTACGCGACTGGAAACAAGTGTGCATGTGCGGCTCGCGAGTGTTGAGTTCATGCGGCTCAGGGTGACGTCCTCATGCGGCTGGGTCAAGCAAGTCTCATGCGGCCAGCGGGAAGGGCGCATGCGGTTGCAGAGTTCAGAACTTATGCGGCTGGGAATTGAGCGAGTTATGCGGCCAGATGAGTCCGGCCCTCATGCGACTCAAGTACTTCCAGCCATGCGGCTGAAGAGAACACTTGCCGCATGAATATTCATGCGGTCAAGTCAAGCACTGTTCATCTTCTCCAAAATTTTAGAGAAGAAGAACACCATGAGAGCCAAGTCCTCAAGCTCCATAACTCCATCATCCGGAGCCTAAATCCGAACTTCCTTAGGTCCAAATAGGGTAGAACGAGATTCTCTACAGCATGGAACCATAAAAACTCAGAAATAACAGGATTAAATAGATCAAAACCCAAGAAATTCGAAAATGAAATAAACTTAGATCTACAAGAATCTAGCCATGGAAATTAAAAATGCTAAGTTCTAAAGTGCTTTAGAATGTAGTAAGGAAGAGAATGAAGTAATAAAATTGGAGTTCCTCCATGAAGCAAGTTGCACTTGCCTAGCTCTCTCTCTTCTCTCTCTCACTCACAGGTTGGTAAGGAAGTAATGGGGAAGAAGAAGATGAGTAATGAAGAGAGAGAAAGAAGAAAGGGCAATAAATATCAAAGGTGTTGGTAGGTAGGAGGTTCACCCTTGGTCCATGATAGACCAAAGAAAACCGAACCAAGCCAAGAAATAACCAAGCCAAGAAGGAATGCTAAGCCAGGAAATCATGCAATACAGAATAAATACGTACACGTATTCCAGAATACATAATACAAACCAGAGGCATTACACGACATCACCTCCCCCCACCTGCGCTCCCCACAAACCCCTCCTCCTCCTCCATTCCTGGACACCCACCCTCGTCGGGCACTACCCATTGTGTGGCCCCTTTCGGTGTCGCATCCTACTCTTCCATCCCTAGTACGACGGACCCCCCTAGAGCTCTCTCTTACGCGGAGGTTCTCCGGCCAGATCGTGGGAAGCACCCTTCTCCTCCGGGCGAGGGAGATTTAGCTGCCAGACGTTGTTTTCTCGCCTTCGCCCGCGGGATCCCCTATTCGCGTTTCTTTCGCCGAGTTGGAGATCTCCTCTCTAGCCGTCCCCTTCAATAAAATGTTTGTCCTTAAATTTGGATCCCGATGCCCGAAAATCCTTTTAGTCACCGAAGCTGTCGCTAGGTGGGGCCTCTCCTCAGCCTACCGGGTTGTCCCACAAGACCCCAGGCACATCATCCTCCACCTGTCATCCGAACCAGACTTCTTCCTAGTTAGGATCAAGGGTACTCATAGATTTGGCACGCAGACCGCTAAAACTGTTAAATGGTCTCCCAACATTAATCCAAAAGTCGACTCGACTATCATTTTCACATAGATCACCCTATCCAACTTGCCTCTGGTCTGCTTCCCCGCAGCAACCCTCAAACGGATTGCCAGCTACTTTGGGACCCTGGTAGACATCGCAGAAGAACCCGGTAACCTCTCCAAATGCAACTACGCCAAGATATGTGTGGAGCTAGACCTCGAGAATGATCCTCCAAAACTCATAGAAATTGAGCTTGGAGACCGAATACACCGCCAAACTCTGGTTTACGATAACAACATCATCTTCTACAAGCACTGCCAAATGAACGACCATTCCGAGCAGCACCGTTACAAGACCCACCCAGAGCTTAAAAAGCATAGACCGTGTAACCAGCGGTCCACGGATGGTCTACTCGACCTGGATGCTGAGAATCTACATCAGTCCCCAAATCTTCCCCTTCTGAGGGAGACGAATAATCCAATGCCCTCCCCCGTCAGCCCATCGGGACTACCTCTGCCATCGTTCCATTCATACCTCTTGTAATCTCCCTGTGGACACACACATAAAGAAGAAGAAAATACTATCTTTTTTTATTGGCGTAAGGCACCACAAATCGAGTACGCCTGAGAGATCCTGTGCGGAGGATCTCCGAGTACAAAAAAAGAATTCTGGGGAATGGGATGATGGAGATCGAGCGGCAGTTGCTTCTTTACTCCATTGACACTTCGATTACAAAAGTGGAAGAAAACCTAAGAAAATTGCTAACTCTCGGTTCACTAGCAAGAAGTACAGCAATTTGGTCCTTGAAAATGCTCTTCGTTCTGTATTTTGGAGAGGGATGAAACCTCCATTTTATAGTCGTTCTTGAGCTGGAATGATGTTATACGCCCATATAAAGGAAACACACTAGTTTTTATGTGGGCGCATAGTCTTGCCTTAGGCGCAGAGGGTGTAGGTGCATACAGGCTGCGAGATTGTGGGTTGGTCATAGTGTGAACGTGGCCGCATGCTTCGGTGTACGACTGCTCGTGTAGACTGACGTGGACGTGTGCTTCGCTACACATTTTGATCATGGCTTTG
The DNA here is from genome assembly GCA_029216955.1 of Iris pallida. Lineage (NCBI taxonomy): Eukaryota > Viridiplantae > Streptophyta > Magnoliopsida > Asparagales > Iridaceae > Iris > Iris pallida. Next base: position 8,977,032 of record JANAVB010001998.1, on the reverse strand, counting down.
ACCTAGTCAGGCTTGGGCACATCATAGCCATGTCTCGGGCTATGCGCATAAAGCTTCACTGGCCGGGCGCATGGACCTTCACTGACTGGGCGCATGGAGCTTCACTGGCCGGACGCATGGAGCTTGCTGGACGCATAGAGCTTCACTGCTTTGGGTGCATAGAGCTTTATTGCTAAAATTTTTTCATGCTTCTACAAGACCCCCTTCAAAGTTTTTGATACTTGAACAAGTTTGAAATACTTTAAAAGAAGCATAGATTGTCTTCTCGTGATGCAATGGGCACATAGCACGGCTCTCTCCTTTGGGCGCATAGTATTTGGCCAGCCTGTCAGAGAGATACGACTGTTGTGATCTTCCTCAAAACCCGAACTAACAGATTCATCAGAGTAGAATTTGAACCGGTCCATCCTTCATATGTCGTCCACGTCAGCAAGTGACAGTCGAATAGTGTGTAGGAAACTGATTCTTCACATGGGCACATAGGCCATTGTGGGTGCATACAACGCAACAGGCGCATGGGCACATAAAGCAAATGGGCGTATAAGAAGTGGCCCGTGCCTATAAATATGCCTTGAAGGAGAGAGAAAGATTATTATTCCCTTCTCTTTGAATTTTTCAGAAAACTCTTCATCTCCTTTCTTATAGAACCATGTCTCCCAAGGTTGCCAAGAGATCCGCGAAGGGCAAGGGGCTGCGCCGAGTGGCTCTCCTCCCGCGGCAGCGTCTTCGGCAGTCGAGGACCCGCTTCTGGGTGAGGGCATGCTTTAAAAACAAAGTCTCGATCGTTAATTTGCAACGCTCGGACTTTCCTTCTGCTTGGGCGCTTGCGCCTAAGGCAACATACTTCTGTGAGCATCATTATGCGCCCACAGAAGTCATGTGCCAACACTTGTGGTGTGTTATACGCCCACGTATTGCCATGTTATGTGCCCTCTAAGTAGTGCCATGTTATGCGCCCACGTACTGTCCGAGTGTTATGCGCCCACATGTTTGTTTTGGGCTTATATCTTTTTGAGCGCATAGCCCTTTGAGCGTATAGAAGCCCTTCAGAACTTAGTTTTTCCTGCAAATTTCTGAGTCTGACTTTCTTTTCGTCCTTGCAGTAAATAATTTTATCCTGGAGCTTGGCGGTATTCCTTTCAGTTCTGCTTGCCATGTTCTTGGTACAAGCCTTATAACTAGCATGATCAACGATGTTCAGACAAAGATCAGTCAAGATCAATCTATGGAACGGGCGACTGCCATAGTTGAACAGGATAAAACCTTTCTGAAGCAGATGATAAATGATGAGAAGATCGGAGGGTCACGCTATTGGAAGAAGCCGTACTTCCTATTCGGTGATAGTGTAGGATTTGAGGATGACGCAACAATATGTCTGGAAGAACCTTTGGTAGTTACATTGAATGACCAAAGAATTGGGCAGCCATCGATGAATCGCCAGTATCCTATGTTAGCATTTGTAGACCTAGCTGTACAAAGGCAAATAAAATGGGACCTGACTCCCAAACTACCTGGGGTTATTTCTGGCAGGATCCAATTCAACTCTGGTGACCAGAAGAAGGACACGTTCAAGTGTGTCAAGGGTTCTACTTCCTATTCTATAAGGGGGCTACAATCGGGTGTTATATTGAATGATGACCCGGCTGATCTGCATCCCTATGCTGCTGAGACTCTTTCCAACTTGATGTTGACGAAGAAGGAGTCATATCCGGGAGAGAAGATGCGGATGAAAGGCTAGAGACGTTCCACTCCGTTCTGGGGTGACCTTATTGGATGGGTGCTCTCGACTTATGGGGCCACCCTAAAAGTTGTCGATCTTTTTTATGCCGTTAGGGCTACTCAGTATGGCATCAAGGTTAACTAGCCGATGTTCGTCTCCATGTCAGAGATATGCAACCATCATACGTGCACCTTCTTCACTCCGAGCGGGGAGATGGGTCTGGCTCTTCATGAGATGTAGGCGGTATCCAAACTTACCTGGAAAGTAGAGCCGTATGCAGAATACGTCTCCAGTGATGCAGAGATCTTAGATTTAGAAAAGGAGAGCTCTGATATGATGAATGTGTACAAAGAGTTACTTTGTAACTTCTTTATTTGTCACCACACTATGAGGAAGGGTACGACCGAGGGGTCCATCCTGCATACGAGGTCTTGGACCAACTATGTTTTCACCAGAGAAGGGGGAATGGCCCAGTCTCCTTCTCATCGCCTAAGCCCTTGACAATCTCTGAAATAGATCGGTTGACAGATCACGGAGCTGCGGATACCGAAGATTGGGATGATCCTGAGGGAAATTCCCTGATTTATAACTTCTTCAGACGAGTCGAGTTCAAGATGTCAGAAAAGGCGGTACTTGTCGCTTTCCTGATGATATGGCTTTGTGACTGCGTAGTCCCTGGCGGTTCAGGGTCTGTTGAGAGAATTAGATGGGGGATGATACTTTCGGCCATAAGGCTGGCCTTTGGACACCGTCTTGCATTGCTTCCAGCAATGGTCTGTGCCATCTAACGGGGTTTGTATCATTTTGTAGGGCACGCGATAACACTCGGGAGCAGAAAGGACTTTGCTAGGACTGAGTTACCCTTCCACTATCTGATGGGGTGGCTGATACTGCATTATCCCAAATTGATGAACGCCGGGCTGATGGTAGATTCTTTAGCGGGAGATGCCTTTCGGAGGTTCAGAGACACGGATTGGACTATTATAGGGTTGTCTGCTTGCAGAAGGGCTTTGAGTTTTCTGCAGAATTACGAACTCTTCAGAGTATCGCCTCCATCTGGTAGTGGTCGCGTAGGATGTCACGCCCCAGAACCAGAATACTGGAAAGCGGGGGCGTACATAGCCAGCTACATATATTAAAATAGAATAATCTCAACTATACGGTCACGGCTGTCTAGATATGAGGGTTTACTACAAGCCAACAGTCTCTTAAGGTCAAGCCTACTGTCTCAATCTCAAGCAAATAATAAAATCACAAGATATTTGACCACCAAATATACAATAAAAGGCGTCCCAAATATTACATATCAGCTGATCATGAAGCTAGTCGTACAAAATGCTAGGACTAGCAAGAGTTAAGTCATACATGATCAACCCTAGGATTTGTTAATCATGTTTACAGCCCGTAGGTAGACAATAAGTAAAAGTGCATCGAGCTAACAGGTGCTCGTCGGCTAAACGCCTCAAAAGAATAATTTTTTTTTACAATAGAGTGAGCGAAACAAAATAGAAAACCCACTCGTAGCCCGGGTTCCTTCTAGTTGCCACCATCGGGCTGGAGGTTCGGTAGATCCTCGGGTGCTGCTCTGAAATTTGGCCACACAAAACCAGTTGGGTCAAACCCCAGAAAGAGCAAGTGCCACAAAGGAGGCCACGAAATAAGAACAAAAGCCAGCATATCAGATCATAAGAAACTAATTACATAATAAAGACAATTATTAAGAAGAAACCTGGCAGGTGATATACGATGAGATAACCATGGGACTCTTCAGATAACCAGGTTACAACCCGTAAACCAAACAAGGACCGGGGTTGTAACCCTTCGTCTGAACGGAACTTGGTTTCTTCCACCATTTATCGGCAAGATAAAATACAATAAATCAGGACCTATAATTAATCATGATTAAGGTAAAGCACGAGTAGTCATGTCATATCATAGCCTTGTACAGGATCAGGATAGGACAAGCGGGACTAGACTCCATCCAATCAATCACGGCCAAGCAAGTACTACGGCTTACTACTTAACTAACTAGGGTTATCACAAGCCTAATTACTAACAAGATGTAAGTGAGAATTTCCCAGTCCCAGGCCCTACAGACTATCCAGTTATCCTTTCGCGGGTTAAGAGTATAGGTGGGTACATCGCCCGGGAGACAAATGTACCCTTAGGTGACTTAGAGGGTGCAACGCGCGACGGTGTGCTGGAAATGTGCTCTACTCGTCGGCAAGCTACAAGTCCAATTAAGAGCGCCCAGATAACAAGATTGCCTGTGACTGGAAATTCTCCATGAATTATAGTTTGATCTAGTCATTAGCCTAATCCATATTCAGTATGAATCCCTGACCGTGGGAACCAGGGAGTCACGTCCTAGACATGATGCAAGACAAGACAAGTGGATTGCACAAGCAAGCAAGCAGGAATACCCACGGTATCAAGTTGATTATACGAGTCAAGTTAGCTGTCGCAACAGCATCAAGTCAAGTCAAGTAACAAGTTACAAGTTACAAGTCAAGTCAAGTCAAGAGTGCGCCGCCACGGGCCACTATCAAGTTATCAAGATAAATCATGTCAGGGTACTTATCAGGAGAGCGCCACAACGGGCCACTATCAAGTCAGGTTGGTCATGTCAAGAGTGCACCACTACGGGTCACTGTCGTGTTATGCTAGTTCCTTGTCATACCATGTCATGTACAATAGTCATTCCAAACATGTTAAGTAAAATCAAGTTCATGACAAAAGGCGTAAGGATATAAAATGGGCGTAAAATATCTAATAAAATATCAATATACAGGGCTATAGAAGAGCCAAGCTTAGAGAAATAAAACCAAAACTCCAAGAGCCAATGGATTGCGCAAGGGGTCAGGGGGTTGGATTGCGCAGGTGTCAGCTGCGCAGGGCGCCAAGTGCGCAGGGGCACAGGGCGCAGGGGCAGATGGCGCATGAACAGACTGCGCAGGAGTGAACTGCGCAGGGGTGGATTGCGCATGAGCAGACTGCGCAGGAGTGTGCTGCCCAGGGGTGGATTGCGCATGAGCAGACTGCGCAGGAGTGAACTGTGCAGGGTGAAGTGCACAGAAATGGTTGGCGCATGGGGCTGAGCGCAGTTCATCATAGGGCAAGCTATCCGGTAGGTACTGCGCTAAAGAGCGCAGGCCGAGAGGGGCTGCGCAGTCCAGCACTTCGCTAAAGAGCGCAGGCTGCAGGCTGCTACTCCAGGCCGAGAAGAACACCAAGAATTTAATCTTTCATATCTTTGTCAAATCAAAGCCAAATCTAGATTTCCAAAGTTCTAACTTGAGTAAAATTGAATCCTCTTCCACATGGAAGCATCAAAACCCACAAAAATCCAACCAAAATAGATCAAAACCATGTAAATCCAAAAATAGTTAAAACCTAGATCTAGAACAATGGAGACTCCAAATCACAAAATGTCAAGTTCTAATGTTGATCACCATGGCCTAATCTAGCTAATGAACAAATAAAATGTGGTTCTCATATGGTGGCAAGGTGCACTTGCCTATGGGTGTTGGTGTTGTGTAGAGGAAGGAAGAAGAAGAAGATGGAGAAATAAATAAGAGAATTATGGAGGAGAGAGAAAAGTAGGTGGAGTTTTAATGAGGGTGGGTTGTGTTGTGTTGAGGGTGGAGCATAGGCTAAGGTGTTCCAATGCATGTTAAACCAAACCAAACCAAACCAATTCTCCTCCACAAAATAAACCAAGCCAGGTAAAACCCAATTACGAGAACCAAAATCTGTAAGTCAAGCCAATTACAAGTACATGCCAAAATCCAAGAAAATAAATACAGGTCTGAAATACATGCAAGCTTGACAAAATATGTATTCAGGATATGGGTGTTACATAGGAGACACCCTAGAAGATGAGGGAGCACTCACTACTAGCCTTCTTATTGGAGCATTTCGTTGGCTCCAATATATTAGTCCTTCCCATCTGGTATACAGGAGCAGGAACCACACTTTCCTGAATCCTTACTTGCCAAGCCACTTTGTACGGCAATTTGGCTACAGCCAGCTTCTTTTGGGCAATCTCAGTCCTGATCTCCAGTCGATAGGGGGTTGATCGATGGGGCGCGTGCATGGGGCTATTACAATGCTGGATGTACAAGAGCAGTTTTTACCATGCCTGAAGATAAACCCGACACTGAAATGCTCTTTACTGCTGCTAAGTTCTATATCCAGGTCACTACCTTTCTTTCTGGGTATGACCGTGAGCATAGTTTTGTATCGAGGACCAAGCTTGCCCCTACCCTTACTGATATAGGACGAGCACGTGCAATGGAGAGTAGCAGAAAGGAAGGCATCGCACCCACAATTGAACCAGCTCTAGCTCCGCAACAGAGAGTTGTTGTTGAAAAGCCTATCATTGCAGTGCTTCAAAGAGAGGACACTGAAGAACCTCTTCCTACCATTCCTCATATGAGGAAGGCTCCCATCGAGCCAGTACCGCGGCCAAAAAGGACGAAGGTGGTTGTTTCCCGGAGGAAGAAGGTTACGGACGTGGGTGTCGGCTCGCCTCCTCCCAGAAGGTCTTCTCGGCAGACGGCGTTGCAGGCTATTGCCATTCGGGAGGTAGACCCTTTCCTAGACTTCGAAGCCATTCTGGTCAAGCCTTTGGAAGCTTTCTCACCTTTGCGTTTGTCCTTCGCACAGGACCCCAAAGTTGCAGCTGAGGCAGGTACCTCCTTATCTAAGGAGGTGGATGTGACAACAGAGTCCCCTGCTCGTCCTTCACTGATGGATGAGGGCGGGTCTTCTTTGCCTGTATGACTTAAACGACAGGGTGATCAGGGCGAAGGCCCAGACCCTAACGGCGGTCAGAAGTTCAATTTCTCCTACGACATATCTGTGGGGGATTTGTCTGCAGTAGGAACTGCGATAAGAGAGCTGGACGAAAACCAAGTCCAATCGGCTCATCCTCCTGTGGGTACGTTGCCTTTGCGCCTCTCTTCGGATGAGATCTTTAGACTTCGATTTTACGTGCTCCTCGTGAGGCTGATACGACTGTGTGTTTCGTTGTAGACAAAGAGAAAGAACCCCTCGCAAAGATAGTCCCCGCCATTGGGAGAGGGACAGAAGTTGTTCCAGGCTCCTCCAAATCTGCTGCTACGGAGGGAGCTGCTAGCGAGCCGGTATCGTCTTTAGAAAGAGAGGTCGAGCAGCCTGCTGAGGGGGCTGTTGCTGAATCTGCTCCTGTTTTGGCTGAGCTTGTGGAAGAAACCAGGCCTGATGCTGCTCGGGGTCTTGACATTATTCCTTTTGAACAGTCTGGGCCTGCTCTTGGTTTCTCCGAAACCAAGGTTGATGGCGCAGCCAAGGTTGTAGTTGAGCAAACCGAAGGTACGAAATTATAATTCTTTCGCCTTTCCTTCCTTTTTTTGGTTACCGATTCATATTGTTTTTTCTGTCAGGTTCGGCAGCTTGTTAAGTACCCCTTCCTGAAGTGGAGGATGCTTTCCAAGCCTCTTCTCTGACTACCTCCACCGAAGATGAATAGATGGCCCAGGAAGTTGTCAAAGCTTTCTATTCTGTACTGAAAGTGAAGCTTCCTGGAGTTCTGAATGGGAATGCCACCTTCGGCCCAGTGAGGGCTGTTGCTGAATGCCAGGTAGCGGCCCTCGAGAGCATAGCTGGCTGTGAAGAGCAGGCCAACACTCTGAGGAAGGTCCTAAATGACTTGGAGGGTCTGGTGGCCAAGTTCCGGGATACCAAGCAGTGTAGCCCGACGTCGCTGTTCTGCGCGGAGGATGAGGCTTTGATGACGGCTCTTACGAAGGAGAAGGCTACCTTCCAGGCAAGGAAAGACGCCCTTGTTTAAGAGATCGACAAGCTGGCTGACCAGTATAGCCAGTTTAATTCTACAATTGAGGCCCGTACTGCCTCGAAGAACAGGTTGGCTGCACAGATCACTGAGAAGTACAATCATATTGCGCAGATCAAGAATGAGATCGCCTAGCTGGAAGCTGACTTACGGGCGGCAACATCTGAATATGAGGATTATTTGTCCCAGGCTGCCATGACTGCCACCACTTCTGCCCGTTTAGAATAACAGCTGGCGAAGTTGGAGGGGGTACATCTGAGTCTGATCCTCTTCGAAGATGGAGCCGCTCGTCAAGAAGAGGCACGACGTCGAGCTACTGCGAAGTCTGAGGCCAAAATTGCGGCTCTGATGGACAACATAAACCACCTATGTATCCAATAGATTTTTGTAACTTCTCTTTTTTTTGGCCGTCATGGCTCTTGTAACTTTTTCTGTCTTTTGATAGACGTTCAAGTACAAAAATAAAAAATCTTTTCAGAAATGAATGTTGTTTTGTGAAATATCGATACTAGAGGTAATGTGGACGTAGTAAGGATATTTCTGGTAGATATTCTGCTGGGAATTTGTGATGTGGACGTATTATCCATTTTATATCCAAGTAATTCGAATATAGATAATAAGTTGAACGAAGCTGCTAGTAGAGGTAATATGGACGTAATAGCAGAGGATGTTCTATATCTGACCAGAGGTAATATGGACGTGGAAAGATATATAGCATTAGGGGGGAGTGGATAATTCAGAGGTAATATAGATGTGACTATCCTTGATGACTGCTTCGCTCAGAGGTTATGTGGACGTGACAAAATATTTAATCATTCCACGGGGGAAATAATTATCAGAAAACAATTCAGAGGTAATAGGGACGTGACTTGTTTTCGTCAAACCGAGTTTGGACGGAATCAAAAACCTAAATGATTCTACTGGGGAAATATTTTAGAGGACCTATTATCCAGGGCGTATTCAAGACTCTTGAAATACGAATAATAGTTAGATAGTGAAATTTTTTTGAATCATATAAACATCGTACTATACATTTACATGACTGAACATATGTGAACATTATGTAAAAGAGGTTACACATAGTATTTCTTCAGGAACTTGCCATTGATTGGCATCACGAGTAAGTCACCATCGGGCTTGGTTAGCCGGTACGCACCGTTAGAATACACTTATTCTATGATAAAAGGACCTTCCCATTTAGGCTGAAATTTTCCTTTTGTTTTGTGCGTCATGACCATTGATCTTCTTACTGCTAAGACCAGATCGCCGACTTAGAAGATTCTTTCCTTCACCTTTTTGTTGAAAGCTCTGGAAAGGCGTGCTTGGTATAGCTTAATGTGCTGCTGAGCTAACAAGCATTTTTTGTCTAGCGCTTCGAGCTCCTGGAGTCGCAGACGGTAGCTTTCTTCGGTAGTCAACTCGCTGGCTAAAGCTACTCGAAGAGAAGGAATATGGATTTCTAGGAGAAGAACTGCTTCGCTCCCATAAACCAAGATAGAATGGCGTACTGCCTCCATGAGGCCAGAAGAGTGTCATCTAAGCCGCATGAACCATATGCGGCTCAGACTTATGCAGCCCCAAAGTTTCCAAACTTCATGCAGCCAAGAGTAACTGTAATCCAAGCCGCATGAGTCTCATGCGACCCCATATGATCGAAGACTGAGAAAACTATACGCAATAGGACATGTGGCAATCTGACCAAGTCCTTAACAACCCAGATTTGCTGCAACAAAATCCTAATAAATCGACAGATGGCTGCCAAAGAGCTGGTCTATGCGTGATAATTAGCCACGTGCCGCTAGCCGTCTATGCGGCTCAACATACATTCTATTATAAATAGCAGGGTGCCATACCCCTGCAAAAGGCTGGCAACCTTCAAGAGAAAAGCAATTTTTTCACGAGCTAGAGACTACATCAGATAGTCCACGGAGTAAGGCAGAGTTGAAAGTACTTTCCCGAGCCTCTAGCGTCACCCCCCAGAATCAAAACTAAACAATTGTACTTAGATTGTTTCCTCGGATTTCTTTCTAGGCTTTCCTTTGTACAAGCGAGTTTGCAATCAATTCCAGTGTTCTGTAATACCTGTCTTTGATTTTTTATGGCAAACACGATGGAGACTCTGCTGGGGACTTCTTTCTCTTCCGATGAGAAGTTGGTGATGCAATCTGACGCGTCCAAGCTCGGCTCTACATAGCAGATGCTTGTGGTTCGTTTTGACCAACAAGCCTTCGAAGAATTGTTCTCTGAAGGGAGCGCAGCCCGTCTCAGAAGCGAGCCAACCTAAAGAGGACTCGCAAGGCGTCGATGCGCAAAACTGTTGCCCCCGACCAAGTTCTCGAAGAAGCTCCTTCTACAGCCCAAGACGGTGACCAGAACTCTCATACGGCTTCATTTCCGACCGCGGAGGACTCCACTCTCCCCAATTCCAGCAGAGGAAAATACTACGATGCTGAATTTTTTGGCGAACAAGGTAAATCCATGCGGACAAAGAAGGAGCCGCATAGAGGAGATCGACATTTTTTCCATGCGGCAGCCAACTCTGGCAGTAGGCAGCCAACCCATGTGGCAGCCAGCTTTAGCCGCAAGAAGATGGTCCATGCGACGACCAATCCTGGCTTCAAACAGGACGTCTCATGCGTCCTTCTCAGAAGCTTTGTGTTCGACTGCCTCTCATACGGGCCCGACGCCATGCGGCCCACTGAGGATGCCGGATGTATCAATCTGGACTCCTTTTACTATGCGCCTTCGGATGCTAAGTCAAAAAAGTTTAGGACAGTGCAGGCCCAACCAACCCAATCAACTGTCCAAGTTGCTGACTGTCAGTGGGCCCCGATGACAGTTTACACGGGCTCATGACGGAAAGTTGTACAGAACCACCCGCGTCCAGTCCCCCAGGGCCAACGGACAGGATGGGACTTTAAAGTCTCCATGTAAAGATCCAGAGCAAGTGCTTTTACTAGCCACGGATCAGGGAGCAAACATGATGCCTAAGCACCTGTACGCTTGGGATTCCCGAGTTTACAAGTTTGGTACAAAGGTAGAACAGCTTCCTACCGACTTACGTAACGTGATTACTCACGAACACAAGATGGCAACATCGGCATGCAATGAGTCCCTCTCGGGGCGTCGTTGCACCCAAGTCATCATAAACTACTGCTGCAACAAATTAACATCACTTGAAGATGTAGGAAACACCTATCCGACAACAACACAAGAAACAAGTGCAAACTCCAGGGGACGAGGAGTTTCCTTTTGCCTCATGTAATTCAACTCAAAAAGTTCCTCCTGGTAAGGGAGGAAAGAAGATACGCTCTTCCAGCCCGGCCATCTCGGCCAGTATTGCAAGAAGACCCTCATCTGGGGGGTTTCTATCAACCACCGGGGGTGTCTATTTAGGCACTCGATCCAAAAAGAAGCTTTCGGCATCCGGGGGTGCACCTTCGGCCTCCTTGAGAGTAGATAAAGTTGGGGGTAGCAGTCCCCTCAATGTATGCGACAACCCGGTGTACCAAGAGCACAAACAGGGGTAGAAGTCCCCCAAAACTGTGCAACAAACCCAGATTTCCCTGAGGGCCACCACCCTCACCAAGACGATGTGGCTTCTTACACAGGGGGTAGCACCCCTTCCGAGTCAGAGGAAGATGATATTCCGACATTCCCTGACGATTTCTCTATACAAGGGTATGACACTTAGAGTACCTCTGCCACAATCCCTTCCACCTTCACCTACGTGAGAACAGTCTTTATGGCTGACGACGATCATGAAGCGTCTTCCGACCGACAATGGATAGAAGTGCTGGAAGCCATGCTCCTGTCCTTGGTCAAGTCCGTGGACGAGATCAAAGTCGCCTTGCCAACTCAACCAGCAAAGACGCCCGGACAAAGAAGCCTGGGACATACAGTCAACACGGACTCCAACACGACCGCCCCTCCTTTGGGTGATGATCCCTTAGCACCATCCGTTCCTTCAGCTGCAGATGAAGCCAAGGCAGCAAGGAAGGAAGTCCAGGAGCTTCGGGCAATGTTCAATGCCCGAGACTCCTCTCGGGATCTCAGAATACGACAGCCATATCCCGTTGCGTGGAGAGATGTACCTTTTCCATCGCGGTACAAGTCGTTCTATATCGATTCTGATGATGGAAAGACCTCTGCTAGTCGGTACATGACTTACTTTGAAGTCACAACCGACCACTTGCTGCATAGTGACGACATTCTCACGTGACTATTCATCGGAGCATTGGAGGGGATCACGTTCGACTAGTACCGCAACCTTCCCGACATCTGCATTCACTCTTTTGATGGCTTCAAACACATGTTCCTGGAAAGATTTTACGAGGGGGCATGACGTAACGATGTCTTCTCTCATGGACGTCGTTCAGGGAGAGAGGGAGCTAACAAGGAACTACATCGAGCGGTTCTGCCAAACCGCAATGAGATTGCCCCAAGGAAACCCGAGAGCTCCTTGATTGAAATCAGTTAGAAGAAGCTGCTCTATGTAATTAGCCTCTGGATGGAGGACGATCAGTTCAGGGATTAGACAACCTTCATCATAAGTGCTACCAACACAGAGGCAAAATTGAAGAAAGCTCGCCAGTTGGGATTACACATCCCAGATGGAGAAGATAAGAGCAGACGTCCTGGGTCTACCTCCAATAATAGCAACAGTGGCACCACCACTAACCGGGACAACAAGGGCAAATAGGCCATGGTCATTGATGCGACTCAGAAGCCCGAACAAAAACAGGCAGAAAATTCGTGGCCCAAGGTCAATTACTCATTTGAAGATAGTCATGTCAAACCTATCTTCGATATGCTCTTGCAAGGAGGTAGGATCCAGCTCCCACCACCAAGGCGCGAGCCCCGAACAGCAGAAATGGAGGACCCAAAGTATGGTCACTTCCACCGCTATATCCATCATGCCACTCATGATTGTTTCTAATTGAAGCGGTACATTTAGGGTCCTATCAACTCAAAAGCTCTGTCGATAGACTTTGAAGAGGTAACCGTGGCGGCAAACATGGTGTCTATTCAGTTCGGCGACTTTCCTCCAACAAGCATTCCAGATGGGGTAATACCTGTCCTTCGGGAAATGATGGAGGTTATTAATCTTCCACCCGTCTGGAGCCAAACATCTGGATTAGTACCTCTCACCACATCGCGAGGAGAGATCATATGGGTGCATCCATACTTGGTACCTAAAGTTACCAAGGTGGTGTCATCTTCCAACAACAAGAAGAAGGGCAGGAAGTCTAGATCTTGTGATACAATTTTAGCCGAAGCTGAAGAAGCTGTAGATGTTGTTACCCGGTCTGGAGCACAAGTCCAGCCCCCACGGGATAGTCCAGCCGAAGATCCTCAGTCGGCAATGTTGCCTCCCTCTGATATTCTAAGGCCATCGCAGCCTCCACTGGCTGACAAATCTAAGACAAAGGAAACCCGCTTCGATAGGCCACTTCGCAATAATGTACCTCAGGGACTGGAGAGACCTTACAACTTTGACATATTAGCACAATTGGCTAATACGCCTGCAAAGTTGTCGCTATACGAGCTCCTAAGGCTCTCTATGCATCTTCGTGTCGTATTAAGCGAAGAACTCTAGAATGCTGATGCCTACTTAGCTCAGGTCAAGCCTCCAGGGGAAGACCCGCTAGCAGATCTACAGGGGAGTAATAGCACAGATGTAATGCCCAACATCATATTTACTCCGCAAGACATGTTGATCAAATCCAATTTGCATGATCGCCCCTTGTACTACACTGGATACATAGGCGACATCAAGGTGGATCGGATGCATATCGACCCTGGCTCATCAATAAGCATCATCCCGAAAAGTCTGCTCTAACTTCTTGGCATCCCTATGCATCGTCTAGCGGCAACCAACACTGTCATTAGCAGTTTTAACTCGGGAAGAAGCTATCCCCTAGGAAAGATCCGGTAGAAGTGCCAGATTGGTGACCTAATGACGGAGGTTACCTGCTACGTCATAGATACATACACCTCCTACAACATCCTCCTAGGACGCCCATGGATACATGACTATATGATCGTGCCATCCACCCGCCACCAGTGCTTCAAGTATGTCGATAGACACGGCTCCGTGAAAACTGAATTCACCGACATTGATCCCTTCAAAGGGGTTGAATCTTATTACTCTTCGGAGGCTTGTCTATATGACGAATCCAGGAAACATATAACGGACGAGCTGGAAGCCATCACAGGGCCAGAAGAACCCATGACAATTCGTCTCCAAGCCTGCAAACCAGGCAGGGCCTCACCCCTTGTCGCAACCTTACATAAAGAGGTGCTCGGTTCTCCGGCCACACCTACGCAGTTGGAACCAATGGTCATCCGTCTCCCAAATTCAAGAGCCAAAGACCATCATAGGGCCGATGGTGATCCAATTACCAAAATCCATCCGAAGACCATCGAAAAACATAGAATCCTTTATCGAGCTAATTGTCACCCGTCTTCCCAAGACGAATCGGCAACTAAATGTCGATCCGATATACTTAAGCAAGCCAATATTTCAAGTTCAACCCTTGGTGGTCAAGTTGCCCAAGACGGCATGCCAACCTTTGGGATCGAAGGGGGTAGCCGAAGAGGACGTAGAACTCGTCGAATACCTGGTGGCACAAACGGATGGTACCTCTCCTGATGATGTAATCCCCATAGACAGAGTTCCTTATTCTCATCAATAAGAGGATGCAGATATATATATTTTATATATATATATATATATATATATATATATATATATATATATATACTACCTAGAGTGTCGAGTTATGTACATCAGGTACCCCTGAACTTACACTCTGTTCTTTCCTCCGAGGGGACTCGCATTGCATCTCTACGAGTGACAAGTCATGTATATTGATACCTCTGAACTTTCGCTTTGATGTTTCGACTACCATCACGCCCATATCACCCCTGTTGTGTTTTATTTCAAAATCTATTACCTGCACCACCAATGCGCAGAAGGGTAATAGGTCCATAAAAGTTATCCTAATCTATTGCTTGCACCATCAGTGCACAAAAAGGGTAATAGGTCCACAAAATTTCCCCGACGAGAAAAATAACCACGTCCATATTACATCTAAGTTATTTTCCCACCGAGCACTGATAAATCACCCAATACATAGAACTTCTACCTTGATAGCACCTCTGAGTTGTTCTGTGCATCCCCATCTGGCCTACTCCTGCCACGTCCTTATTACCTCTGATTAGGGAGGCTATACTTCAGACCCATATTTACCACGTCCTCATTACCTTTGAGTAAATATGTCGGTCTTCTCTCCACTTGTTATCAGTACTCGCATCGCCAGTACACAAAAATGGTAATAAGTCCACAAAAATTATCCTAATCTATTACTCATACCATAGGTATACCAAAGAGAAGTAGGTCCACAAAATATCTTTCAAATCTATTTGCTCGCATTTTCAAAAATGCAACAAAGGACAATAGGTCCACAAAAAGTCCCCCTAGGGGATATTCATCAAAATGCCATTACAAGCTCCTCAGAGCGGAGTGAATGTATTCTGCTCTATCAAAAAAAGAGCAAAGTCCACTACGCATCAGCAACACACAACTTGCTAAGAATGCCCTCCCGCTGCACAGTCGAGCGCTCAATTCTCAGTTTGACTCGATGCTCAGCTTCCTGGGATAACCTTTTGGCGTCCTCCAGATGTGCATGAGCCTTCCAATTTTCTTCTAACTTCTTCAGTGCTCCCTCTAAAGCAGTAGAGGCTCGTGTGACTTTATCAGTCTCTTTCCAGATCTTCTCACTCTCCTGACTAGTGGCTTGGAGCTCAGTCAACAGGGATGTTAGCCTAGCCTGGAGCTGGAGGAGCTGCTCGTTAGTTTCGGCCATAGCAAGAGTGATGGTCTCCTCAAAGGTCAAGTAAATCTCTCCCTCCCGACTTAGCTTGTCATACATAAGGGACAGCTTCTGGAGGTCCTTCTCCAAGGTGGGCTTGGTCGTCTCTTGAACAGCCTTCACCTTTTCTACGGCCGATACAAGGAAAGCATGCTCCTGCTCCACCATGGCAGATACATCGACTTGCCGCAGTTTTTGCAACTAGATTAGGCACTGATTAGCCTCTGCCAGCTTGTGCTCCAGAAGGACGGCCAGCCCTTCTCCACCCTTAAGCGTCTTCAGCAGGGAAATCTGGCCTTGGGCGCAGTGGTGGGCCACGGCAAATAAAGTTCCTCTCCACAAAGCAGCCTCGACCCCCTGTTTCAAGCGACGATAAAAGCTCTCGACTATGTCCCTTGACCATTCGTCCAAATTCTCCAGAGAGGATGGCATCGAAGGGATAGCACATAAGAAAGTCGAAGGCATCCGGGAAGGAGGCACACTTAAGCATGATGATCCTGTCAAAAGGGAAATAAATTCCGAGCAATGAGACTCCCGCACGCGGTAATCTTCTTTTTCGCAACCGGAAGAAGCTGAAGACTAGACAGAGCGGCGAGTTCAGTCTCCAGGGAAGAGGTAGCTTCAACCAACCAGGCACCTACGGATGCTGGCATAGGAACCACCGCCTCTGCCGTTGGTGGTATAAGGGGCTTTGAACTCAGCTCAGCATGGTTCTTTTCGATTTGAAGGAGGGGAGGTCTATTTCTTCTCTTCGGTAGGAGGTCTGCCCCGACGTCGTCCGCTATCCCCTCCTTCGCGGTCATATCCACTATCGTTAGTGGAGAGGCAGGGCCTGTAGGTACAGAACAACCAACAATCAGCTTGACTCGAAGGATATGAAGAAGGAGCGAATGAACCTCCTCGTCGGTAAGAATATGACATAGCTTACCAGGGAAAGATGGGAGAGTCCGTGGGAGTCCGCGACTCTGTCTGGACAGTCATGATTCTTTCCACTGCCCCCATATCCCCCTCTACAGTAACATCTGAATTACCTACATCTGTCACTCCAGCCCCGATCAATCCAAAAAAAGGTAAAGCTGGGTTGGTTACGACCAATCGTGACCCTGCAGCCACGATATTTGATACTGTAAAACCGGCACCTTCTTCGACCAGGGTGCTCATAGCGGAAGAAGCCTCGAACGCAGCCCTGGGCTCTGGAGGGTTTATGTCTTTAAAAGTCTGCACGAAAGAAAGAAAGAGAAATAATAAGATAAAATACCAGATGTAACATGGTAGTCGGCCGGAATGAAAGTTACCTCCGGGAGGGCTTCGGTATTATTGCCCTCTCCCGTAAGGTCAGAACCTCGATTCTTAAACGCGACCCATTTTAGAGATCGAGGCCAGTTAGCAACAGAGGGTCCGCACTTACTTTGCTTAGGCGAAGGACTCGACACAGGGGAAGGCAAACGCGTCACCAGAGTATTCACAGGAGGCAACAGATCGTTGTAATCATCCTCCTCTTCTGTATCAGTAGAATCGAAATCAGAGATTGCAACGGCCTTCGTCTTCCCTGCCCTGTTCCTCTTTTTGGACCCCTCGCACTTTTTTGCCAGCCTAGTACCGGTTATAAAACTTGTACTTGTATCAAAATTATGGGGAGGCCTATTCACGGAGACTTGGTAGAGGGCTGCCATGTACGAGATGCACATTACATCCCTTGTATCAGGAAGAGAGAAGATGGTCTGGGTACAGACAACACTATAATAATGCCAGGCCCGAATACCATCTAGGATGCTGCCCTTATAACCTAAGCAAGGACTCGGGTTGTCTAAAAATAATTGACAATACCGAAATTGTCTAGAGTACCGGCTGGGCAAATAAGGTTCCAAGAAGGCAACGTTACGATTGCGGTACACCAGATGCACATGACGGATATTCTGTAACCAGCGAAACATCTGTAGAAGCATGGAAAAGAACAGTAATTCTTATGTGGCCCAGAATCAACATGAAACTCCATGCGGCTCAGAACTTAGGGAGTTTTATGCGGCTCAAAATTCCTAGGAGCTTCATGCGGCTCTGAAAGCTTCATGCGGCTCTGAAAGCTCCATACGATCTTATGCGGTTCAAAAGTCTGCCTATACAGCTGGCCATATAGCTGGCCATTATTACTCTGACAACAAAAGTGATAGGTCTGACAGAAATGATGGCTCTGTCATAAAGACGAGACGCGACATGCTCCTAAAAGACGAGAAAATCTTCATAAAATCTGACACAGTTCACAAAATTCCAAAAGAAGTTCTTTATGCGGATCGTCGATGTGGCCTTCACGCGGCTCTGTCTTGAGACCACTCTTATGCGGCTCAGACATGAGGCCACCCACATGTGGATCGGCCATGAGACCACTCTCATACAGCTCAGTCAGTGGACCACTTTCATGCGGTTCAGTTAGGGACTACTCTCATGTGGCTCATTCATGGGGACCACTCTCACGAGGCTTAGTCATGAGGCCACCCTTACACGGCACGGCCATAAGACACTCTTCATGCGGCTCGGTTGTGGGGCAGTCCCTCATGCGGCTCAGCCAGGACACATCATTTATGCGGCTCACCATAAGAGTATCAGTTGAGACACGTGGCAGGAATTGACCAAGTCTTAAAGATTCAAATTTATTACAACCAACAAATCATAACAGTTCAGATTTATTGCAACAAACAAATTAAGATTAATCTTAACCTATCCCTAACTGCCTACTTCTCAAGGCGCAGTTATGAGGATGTGACCAAAAATTAGCCACGTGGTTGTACACCCCACTCATCATAAATTCCTATAAATAGCATGGGATTATTCCTTTGCACGAGGACACGGAGAGCAAGATAGAGCAAAAGACACAGAAAGAGAGAGCATTTTCTTCGCCGGAGCCGAGGTTGCGTTCGATCATCCAAGGTGTAAGGCAGAATTGATAGCACTTTCCCGAGCCTCTACCGTCACCCCCCAGAATCCAAATTAAACAATTATACTTAGATTGCTTTTCCTAGGTTTTGTTCCTAGGCTCTCTTTTGTACAAGCAAGTTTGTAATTGTGAATCAAAGTTCAGTCCTCCCATAAAACTGTTATGTCCTTAGATAATCAATGGAAAACACGATGGCAACTCTGTTGGGGACTAACTTCTCCACTGCTTAGAAGTTGGTGACGCAATCGAACGCAGCCAAACTTGGCTCCATGTAACAGATGTTGGTTGTTCGCTTCGACCAGCAAGCATTTAAAGAGATGCTCTCTGACGGGAGCGCTAGCCCGGTCCAGAAGCGAGCCGGCATGAAGAAGGCCCGCAGGGAGTGGAAGTCCAAACCGTTGATCCTTCCCAAGCTCTGGAAGAAGTGTTCTCTGTTTCCCAAGACGGCGGAGAAGACTCACATGCGGCCCCACTTCAGGCCGCAAAGGACCCTGCTGTCCTCAAGTCTGGCAAAGAAAAATACTACAATGCTGAACTTGCAGGGACAAATAGGAACTCTATGCGGTCCAAGAAGAGGCCACATAAGGGTGCCAGCCGCATGCAGAAAGCTCATGTGTCCACAAATGCCAGCCGCATGCAGAAAGATCATGCGGCCACAAATTCCAGCCGCATGCAGAAGGCTCATGCGACCACAAATTCCAGCCACATATAAAGGCTCATGCAGCCTCCAATCTCGGCCGCATGCAGACTGCTCATGCGGCCACCTATCCCAGCCGCATGCAGAATGCTTATGCGGCCGCCAAGCCCAGCCGCAGGAAGATGGCTTATGCGGCATCCAATCCCAACCGTAGACCATCCACCCTATACGGCTCGAGTTCAGTCTTCGACCGCCTTTCATGCGATCCTGATCTCAGAAGCTCCTATGAGGAGGTGCCAGACTCTGTGCGGCACAGCTTGGACTCTTCCTACTGCACGCCCTTGGGTGCTAGGACGAAGAAGTCTAGGACAGCGCGGGCTCGTCGAGCTCAGTCAGCTGTCCCAACTTCTGACCATTAGGGAGTCCCGCTAACTGTTATACGGGCCTCTGATGGAAAGTTGTGCAAAATCACCCGTGTCCAGCCCCCAGCGGCCAACGGACAAAGTGGTTCTCAAGAGTCTCCCAACAATGATCAAGAGCAAGTACTTTTACTAGCCCCGCATCAGGAAGCAAACATGATAACAACGCACTCGTGTGCTCGGGACTCCCGGACCCACAAAACGAGTGTAAAGGTTGCTCGAGATGCACTTGACTTGCATGATGTGATCCTTCACAATCGTAAGGAAAGAGAGAAAACCTTGGTGTGTAGAGAGTCCTTCCATGGACATCACTGCACTCAAG
The DNA here is from genome assembly GCA_029216955.1 of Iris pallida. Taxonomy (NCBI): domain Eukaryota; kingdom Viridiplantae; phylum Streptophyta; class Magnoliopsida; order Asparagales; family Iridaceae; genus Iris; species Iris pallida. Next base: position 8,957,292 of record JANAVB010001998.1, on the reverse strand, counting down.
TCATTATCAACTGCTGCTGCAACAAGATAGCAGTACAAGAGGACCGGCAGTCCGTCTTCCAATGACTGCAGCAGCCAGGACCGTCCTAAAATAAAGCTTGGAAGATGAGGTGCTTTCTTTTGCCTCTTGTAATTCTGCCCAGAAGGTCCCTACCGGCAAGGGAGGGAAGAAAATTAATACCTCCAGCCCGACAATCTCAACCAGTGTGGCCAAAAAACTCTCATCTAAACTGTTGTCCACAGCCGTCACAGGAGGAGTTTATCAAGGCACCCGCTCAAAGACGAAATCTTCAACACTTGGAGGTTCATCATCGTCATCCCTGGGGGTAGTTGAAGCTGGAGGTAGCACTCCTCGGAACATCTACAACAATCCGGTGTTCTAAAAAGAAGAACCAGGGGAAACTATCCCCCCAACAGATGCAGCAGACTCTGACGTCCCCGAAGACGTCCACAAGTGCCAAAATGAGGCAACCTCCTATGCAGGGGGTGGCACTTTCTCTGAGTCCAAAACAGAGGAGAACATTCCTACATACCCCGACGACTTCTCTATTCGAGGGTATAATTCGGAGAGCACGTCTTCTACAGTCCCTTCCACTGCTTCTCATGTCAGAACAGTATTCATGACTGAGAATGACCAAGACGGTCCCAGTGATCGGCAGCGCCTCGACACTCTTGAGGCCATACTTCATACCTTAGTTAAGTCAGTAGACGAGATCAAGGCAGCTCTACCGTCTCTCCAAGGAAGGACACCTGGCCAAACAAGCTTGGGTCCCGCCGTCAATGCGGACTCAAACACAACCGCACCAACCCCGGGTAATAATCTACCAGGAATGTCGGCTTCCACTGCTGCAGAAGAAGCCAGGGAGGCGAGAAGAGAAGTCCAGGAGCTCCGAACAATGTTTTATGCCCGAGAAAACTCTCAGGACCTCAGGATACGACAGCCGTATCCCGCTGCATGGAGAGTTGTCCCCTTCCCTCCTCGATACAAACCATTCAACATCAATCCATATGACGGGAAGACATCTGCAAGCCGGTATGTGACCTACTTTGAAGTCACAACAGATCAACTGTCGCATGACGCCGCCATCTTTATACGATTATTCGTCGGGGTATTGGAGGGAGTCGCATTCGACTGGTACTGCAACTTGCCGGACAACTGCATCCATTCCTTCGCCCGCATCAAACATATGTTCTTGGAAAGGTTCTAAGAGGTAGGACAAGATATGACAATGTCAAACCTCATGGACGTTATTCAAGGAGAGAAGGAGCTGACAAGGAACTACATTGAGCGGTTTTGCCAAACCGCGATGAAGTTGCCCTCCGGTAACCTGGACTCTTCCTTAATTGAAATTTTCCAAAAGAGGCTGCTCTCTACAATCATCCTCTAGATGGGTGAAAGTCAATTTAAGGACTGGAAGACCTTTATCATCAGCGCCACTAGCACAGAAGCTAAGTTGAAGAAAGCTTGCCAACTGGGATTACACATCTCGGATGGAGAAGACAAGGGCAAACGCCCTAATGCCAACAACAACAACGGCGGCAGTTCCTCTAACAACTGAGACAATAAGGGCAAACAGGCTATGGTGGCCGACACAGCCCAGAAACATGAACCAAAGCAGGCAGAGAAGCAGTGGACTCAGGTGACTTACTCCTTCGAAGATAGCCATGTCAAGCCCATCTTTGACATGCTCTTGCAAGGAGATAGAATTCAGCTCCCTCCGCCGAGACATGTACCTCGACTTATAGAGATAGAGAGCCCAAAGTACTGTCACTATTACCGCTATATCCACCACGCTACTCAAGACTGCTTCCAATTGAAGCAGTACATCCAGAACCTCATCGATTCCTAGGCCCTGGCTATTGATTTCGAGGAGGTAACAGTCGCTGCCAACATGGTGTCAGTCCAATTCGGCAGCTTCCCTCCAACGAGGACCTAAGATGGCATAGTACCCGTCTCCCAGGCAACAATGGAGGTTACTAATCTTCCACCTCCCCGAGACCAGATGACTGGGCTGGTGCCCCTCACCACATCACGGAAGGAGGTCATGTGGGTCCACCCGGACTTGGTGTTTGAAGTAACCCAGCCAGCTTCACCCTCCACCGGCAAGAAAAAGGGCAAGAAAGTTAAGTCCTGCCAAACAATCTCGGCCGACGTCGAAGAAGCGACAGCTGTCGTTACCCGGTCCGGTGTACAATCTCAACCTATATCGAGTAACTCGACTGAAGAACGCCAGCCGGCCACTGCTGACTTCCCAGGACCTTTCCAGCCTCCGCCGGCCGACAAGCCTAAGCCAAAGGAGACCCGCTTTGACAAGCCGCTCCGTAAGGACGCGCCTCAGGGGCTGGAAAGGCCTTATAATTTTGATATTTTGGCACAATTGGCCAACACACCAGCCAAATTATCACTATATGAGCTCCTAAGACTCTCCAAAGATGTACGCGTTGCACTGAGCGAAGCACTCTAGAATGTCGACGCATATCTGGCTTAGGTCAAGCTTACAGGCGAGAGCTCACTGACGGATCTCCAGGACATCGCTTGTACATGTGCAATGCCCAATATTGTGTTCACTCTGCAGGATATGCTTATTAAGACCAACCTGCACGATCGCCCTCTGTATTATACTGGATACGTCAGTGACATCAAGGTGGATCGGATGCACTTTGATTCCGGTTCTTCGATAAGCATTATTTCGAAGAGCTTGCTTCACCTCCTGCGCATCCCTATGCATCGGTTGACTCCTACCAGCACCGCCGTCAGTGGTTTCAATTCAGGGAGAAGCTATCCCATTGGGAAGATTCGCCTGAAGTGCCGAATTGGCGACCTTCAGTCGGAAGTGACCTGCTATGTTATATACGCAGATACCTCCTACAATATTCTCCTGAGGCATCCGTGGATACATTATTATATGATCGTGCCCTCCATATTACACCAATTCTTCAAATACATCGACAAGTACGGCTTTGTAAAGACAGAATTTGTTGACATCGATCCCTTTAAAGGGGTCGAATCCTACTATTCAGATTCCTGCTTGTACGAGAAATCAAAGAGGCACCTAATTAAGGAGGATGTTCAAGAGCAGAAGGAGGCTATTGTAGGGCCTGAGGAACCCTTACAAATCCATCTCCAAGCCCGTAAGCCAGGCAGGACTGCACCTCTTACAGCCACTCTGCGTAGAGAAGCAACTAGTCTCCCGATGCTCACTGCACAAAAGGAGCAGATGATAATTCGACTGCCAAGGTCTGGCCAAGGGCCGAGACCCGCTACGGAGCCACTGACAATCAGTCTGCCCAGAGCCGGCCAACATCAATCAGAAGAGATTAATCCTTCTGTTAAGCCGATAGTCATTCGCCTGCCCAAGACAAGTCGACATCCGAGCGCTAAGCCGGGGACTGCTTGTGAGCCAACAACTCTACATCTAGCACCAAGTGCTAAGCCAGGGATCGCTAGTGCGCCAACGACCCCATGTTTAGTACCACCAGTGGAGCCCCTGATGATCAAGCTGCCCAGGTCATCCTCCCAGTCTTCATTAATACAAGGGGTGGCTAAAGAGGAATTTGAGCTAGCCAAATATGTGGCTGCCCACACTGATGTTCCATCTGTTGACGATGTAATTTCACCCAAAAAGATACCTTATTTCATCAATAAAGGACTATCTTTGAACTACCTCAAGCTTAATAAGCTTTATATAATGTATGCTATGGAACCCGGTATAGGCACCAACCTACACACACAGGTGACAAATGTTTATACCGCAAACCAACTTACTCCCGTGGAAGGTGCTTGCTTTATAGTCGAGGGAGAGGATCATCCAATCATCTTTGGCCGAAAGAATGAACCACAGCCCTTCAGGATAGAAGAAGTTGATCTCGAACCCGACACCGGAAGACTGCCCCTTTATCTGTATAGATCCAGATCCAAGTACCTCATGCAAAAACAGGGGTATGATATGGAGACTATGCCAGGCTTGAATTATGGCACCGGCCGACGATTACCTTTGTAATTGTCGGTCCCGGCTGGAAAACTACGGGATTACTACAACAAAACCAGACGTAGTCTAGGCAATGTTACACCCGCAACAACTCCTGAGAGCTCGGATGAGGAATGCGAATGGCATTCACATTCAACCGGTTCACCCACTTCCGATTTGGATGTCAACATTGGGGATGTATTCAGGCAAGTTTGGTCTGTCAATATGGCATTTGCTGACGCCTATGAAGAAGACGAAGATTTACCCGAGCTCCTCCTGTTAGAGCCTTGGATTCAACAACTCGATGCGCAGTGGGAGAAGCATTTCGAACAAAGAGATCCTCCTATCGAAGATAAGGTCATGCAAGTTGACCTCGACGATGAATCCTCTCCAAAGCTAATTTTCGTCAATAAAAGCCTGACAGACGAAGAACGGGAGTCGCTTTTATAACTCGTCAGAGAGTATATTGATGTGTTCGCCTGGAGCTATGAGGACATGCCAGGGCTAAACCCCGAGGTTGCTCTCCATAAACTCAACATTCATCTAGACGCAAAGCCGGTCAAGCAACAGCAACGACTGTTCCGCCCGAACATTATAAATTCTATCGAAGTTGAGATCAACAAATTGATAGCCAGCGGCTTCATCCGGGAGGAACAACATGTCACAATCCGCACCCAATATTTGGGCATGAACCGTGTACACGCCCAGCCTACGCCACAGAGTCGGCGGTAGAACGCTGTAACAATATGATGAACAACCACGCAATAATATAATTCTCACATAGGTCAACCACAACTCAAAGTCACAGCTCAATAACTAGAAAGTGAAATAAATATCCATCTCAAAGGAAAAGTATGATAATAAAATGAAATGATATCTCCACTACAAGTCTCAATGTCAACTCAAAATCCAAAACAAGTCTCTGCTCTAACTAAAAGGAAACTAAGTAAACGCAGCAGGATCAGACGCTGCGTACTCCTCCTGATAAGCAAAATCTGTCTCAACTAAATCCCCCATGTATGGGCCATACTGGTCAGGGCACTCGACCTCCTCGCAATCACCTAAAATTGTTTGGTTACTCAGTCAGGATGGAACGAGTACAATTCATCGAATACAGTTCCAATATATGAAAATTACTATAAACAAAGGTTAGTCACCAATCATGAGTTTTGAAAATAATAGTAAAGACGAAAGTAAAGACAGTAAATCGACAGTAAAATAAATTAAACAATACCTTCCGACTGTTAGAAATACCTTGATATGTGATCGGTCTGGGATACTACACAGCACGGTCTACGAGGTCTACTTGCAGAAAATAAACACGGGCTACAATGTCGACTTGCAGAAAATAAACACGGGCTACAATGTATACTTACAGAAAATAAATACGGGCTACAATGTCTACTTGCAGAAAATAAACACGGGCTACAATGTCTAATTGTAGAAAATAAATACGGACTACAATGTCTACTTGCAGAAAATAAACACGGGCTATGGTCAGATCACATATCTTTGGTATTTCAAGTTCCCGACTCATTATTTTATGATAAAATAAAATTCACATAATTAATGACCATTCAATGAGATATAGTGAAATTCAATATTAAAAACAGACAACAAACTGTACTCGCCTGGCGTCATGGGCTGCTGGCACTAGTCAGTGTCCAAGTCGAGATCCAAACACCCTATTTAAAGAACCACAGAGTCAAAGTACAATTCAAAATGGAAGGGTGGTGTTCTATCTACAAATTGTTTCATTTGTTTAGTGTCTACCCCATTACCCTTTATACTTATTCTTTAGTTAACCAACAAGATCCCCTAGGTTTCCTATTACTGAATTAATAGCAGCACTCCAAATGGGTACATAAGCTTTAGTCATCATGGATAAAGGAAAAAGTCACTATCCCATGGGAACCCAGGTTGGTTTCCTGTCATGGTAACTACACAATTCTAACAGTTGAAATCAAACTCTAGGGAAAAACAAACCTAAATTGCCTCCTAAGAACTTTTGAGCATAGGTAAATAGAATACATGACATGGTACCTAGTTTCCAAGGGTCATTGCATACCCTGGTATAGAAAACAGTTCTATGGCTTAACTAGGAGTATTTTATCATTGTGAATTGCTGCTCGTAGGGTCCCTGAGTTGTTCTTGATTTGTTGACAAGTATTGAGCCAACATTATTCAAGTTGGGGCACATGGTATGTCTTTGCTAAAGAAAACACAAAGTTAGCTTCTACAGGTACTGACTTCTGTTAGTCACTGCCTAGCTGATATCCCTGCTACAGGATATCGAGCTTCTGAGGGTACCTAGTCTTGCAACCAAGCCAAACTGGTTCCAGGACCTGGTGTGGTGTTCAGTCCACCTATCAGTCAGGTGTCAACCTTGCTATTTGAGTCTAGTTCAACCTCTTGAACTGATCCCCTAAGACAATTACTGTAGGGTTAAAGAAGTATCAGAGGTAGCTTTACTGTTATGGGTCATGGATGTAGAACCGTTGAGCACCTCTAGAGGGGGGTGAATAGAGTGTGTGTGTGCAGCGGAAAATAATCACCAATTAAAACTAAACTTTAAAACTATGGCAGTGAAATAAGAGACAGTAAATATAATGTAGCAAGCGATAGAGAATTCAAACTCAGCGACACAGCGATATATACTGGTATCCCTCTGAGAGGACTAATCTAGTCTCGAGTACTCTTGCTCGATGTTAATCCATTATGGCACAAGCTTTAACTGAGAGCTTGCAGTCTCTTACAATACCGTACTTGGTGACAAGCGTACGACCAGCTTCACAACACTGTGCTTGGTGACGAGCGTACGACCAGCTCCACAACAAGAAAAGTTGTTGAACTTGGAACGACCTCATTACAACTCTTAGAATACCAAAAGACTCTAAATCAACTCTGATAGTACTGGCTTTTGGCTAAGAGGTGTATAGGTATGATTTGAAAATCTTGGATCGTTTGAAAACACTTGAATAGTAGAGAAGAGAAGATGAAGAGTGAATGAATGATTTGAAATGAAAAGTTCTTCTCTATTTATAGGTGTTTTCTGGAACCGAACTCGGACAGAGTTCGGGCAGAGTTCGGATGCAAATATCTCGCAAAGAAATGTTGCTCGCAGATTTGTAGGCAACAGAAGTTTGAATACAAACTGACCGAACTCGGACAGAGTTCGGGCCGAACTCGGGCCGAACTCGGTTAGGAGTTCTGTCAAGAGATTTTTGAAATATATTAACAGAAATTATTTTCGAAAGTATTTTGGAATATTTTGTAAAATAAGTGTAACAAGAAATATGAGTGATAATGGGTAGGCTTTTTAGAAAGTGAACTGAAATAATCCTAAGCCAGTATTACCACAACTGATTTTACAAAATAAATCCTAGACTCAATAAAATATAAAATACAGAATAAAATATAAAATGAGTCATCTCCAGATTTGATGATGTTGATGCTTCGTTGATGCAGTACAACGTCCGTTGAAATTGATTTCATATATCCTGAAATGATTAGCAGCATTTTGTATATTTTGTGTATTGACTTAAGTGCATGTTGATTATCGAAATCGGGTGTGACCATGGAATGGGCCAACAATCTCCCCTATTTTGATAATTGACAAACTTCAGTCTATACCAAAATATATCTTGATAAAATAGAACAAAATACAAGTATACCTGAAAAAATGGTAGAGTTTGTTTTTCAATTTGTATGTATGCTTTTTGGTTTTTGGTATGGTACTCTTTTTCTCCCCCTTTGTCAAATAGTAAAATGACTTGGCTCCCCCGTAATGTGTGAAGCCAACAATAGGAAACAAAACACAAAGTGAAGTAAAGGAGACATAATCACAGCATAAAACAACGACTATAGTAATACTAATGCTGGAAATAAAGAAATGTCATACTAATAAGTGTTGAGTACAATCATCAGAAAATGTCTAACTAGTGAGTTTAGACATATAAAGAAAAACTACATCAAAATATAAAAGATCATCATCTAACAAATATCTACTATCCAAAAGCTGAATCCACGTCACATAGTGGGGTCGTCAGCACCAGGAGCCTCTGGAGGAAAGTAGGCTGCAGTGGGGTCGAAGTGCTGGAAGGAGACCTCATCTGTGAACCGAGGACCCGGAAAGCCTGGGTGAGGCTGGATGGTGACTGGATGGACTGGATCATGGGCTAGGCTGTAGCGGAGATCAGCTATCCCATTCCTCAGCACCTGGGCCTGAGAAATGTGTCGGAACTCCGAATCAAGATAACTTTGATGATGTTGCGCAGATATTGCAGCAAAATCATCAAAGCGCTGGTAGAAAGTCGGATCAAATCCTGGGGCAGGGGCTGGAGCAGGAGCAGGAGCATCAGGAACCTCAGCATCAGCAGCTGGAGCAGGCTGAGCTCCAGGAGGCAGAGATAGAGCAGGATACCGTCGAGATCTGGTAAGCTCGATAGGAGGAGAGGAGAATGCACATGTCTGAAGGTCAATCTCAAAACGACGAAAGATAGATGCCAAGTGCATTGGATATACCAGATTCCTTCCTGCATTTCTGCAGTTCAGCATCTAGGACATCATGGTCTTTGGAATAGAGAATGGAATGTCAAAATGAATGTGATATAAAGCAGAGAGTTCCAAGAAGGTCACTTCATATGTGGATCCTTTCTTTGGAAGAAGGACAGAGAAATTTATTCGATGAAGTTCATAAAAGGATTGGTTCAAGTTCTTGGAATAAACCCTACGAAGAACAGGGTTTGGATGACAAATGAGTTCCCTAAAAGAGGCTAGGGTAACATCAGCAGGGAACTGGACATGGGTAATGTCAACCAAAGCATCACCAAGATCAGGAACATGAAAAAATTTACTGATATCGGCGGCAGAGAATTCTAGTTCTTGCCCAGCAACGCAAAAATAGAAATTTCCTTCAGGTTTTACTTGTAAATTGCAGTAAAACATTCGGACGGCATTATCAAAAATGTTTTCTGATACCTCGAAGAAATCTCGGTATCCTAAGTGGTCAAAAGTAGGAGCATATTCAGAAAATATTATAAAATTTACAAAAGCTCCATTGCAAATCCTACGACCAGAAAATGAATCGAACCAAAGATCAGAAAACTCTTTGTCCGAAAACAAAGTAGAGTCATAGTTTTCTGCATCCATTGGTCGTGCTGGACTAAGAAGGCTAGCAGGTGTATAATCCGAAGAGGAGGAGGCCCCTAGGGAAGATGATCTATGACGCTTAGGAGCCATTGAAAGAAATTGAAGAAAAGGAAGTAGATTACCTTTTTGAAAAAAAAGGAGGAAGATGAGAATTCGAGACGCCCACCAGATCTCTTGGATTCCTTGCTAGGATGGAGGAGGAAGAACTTTCTAGTAGAAATAAGGAGTAAACTCGAGTTGGTGAGTGAAAAAGAGTTGAGGAAGAGGGGTTTATAAAGGAGCTAGGGCCGGCTGTTCGTTTCTGGAACCATAATAGCGCTGACCGAACTCGGTCCGACTTCGGTCCGAACTCGGTCAGAGTTCGGCCCGAGTTCGGTCACTTGCATTCCCGAGACTATAAATGCAGTTCTGATTGGTTAAAAGTAATTTTTATGACTTTTGACTCTAGTATTTAATAACGAACTCTATTTATGGGTTAACTATAGGGGTTGTCCCAGCTAACGGAGGTTCACCGGGGAACTCTTAAGTACCACTTCGCTTCGACCGTAGTCGTGGTGACAGATATACCCTTTTTAGGTTTGTACCCAAAAATAATTTTCGTTAAATAAATTCCAAAGTTGTAAGTCATGAAATTAATTTTAATTACCATATTGCCTTATGAATCTAAAAATTCAAGTATACTGAGCTCACGCCTCATTATGTTAAAACGGTCTTCAGCCAATGGTTTTGTGAATATATCTGCTAGTTGATGATCTTTGTCAATAAATTCTAAGCAAATATCCCCGTGTTGTTGATGATCACGAAGAAATGATGTCTTATCTCTATGTGCTTTGTGCGTGAATGACAGATAGGGTTCTTAGTCAGATTAATAGTGCTAGTGTTGTCACAATAAATAGGAACATTAGTGTAGTGCAAATTGTAGTCTTCCAGGGTTTGTTTCATCCATAAAATTTGAGCACAGCAACGACCTACGGCGATATACTCAGCCTCAGTAGTTGATAATGCTACAAAATTTTGCTTTTTACTGTACCAGGAGACTAAGGCCTTTTCTAGGAAATGATATGTGCCGCTGGTACTTTTACGGTCCACTTTCCATCCTGCAAAATTTGCATCCGAGTAACCTATCAGGTCAAAGGATTTGGTTTTAGGATACCATAAGCCGACTGTAGAAGTTCCTTTAAGGTATCGGAAGATACGCTTAACGGCACTAAGATGTGATTCCTTAGGATTTGTCTGATAACGTACACAAATGCAAACACTAAACATAATATCAGGACGACTAGCAGTTAAATATAATAAACTACCAATCATACCTCGATACTTACGCTGATCGACAGGTTTGCCACTTTCATCAGCATCAAGCTTTGTAGATGTAGCCATAGGAGTCCCGATTGGCTTTACATTCTCGAGGTTGTACTTTTTCAGTATGTCCTTAGTGTACTTAGCTTGATTGATGAATGTTCCTTTTGAGTGCTATTTGATTTGAAGTCCTAGGAAGAAGTTTAGCTCTCCCATCATACTCATCTCAAATTCACTCTGCATACACTTAGCAAAATCTTGACAGAGTTTTTCGTTAGTAGAACCGAATATTATGTCATCTACATAAATTTGCACAAGAAGGATATCATCATTCAAGGATTTGATAAATAAAGTAGTATCAACTTTTCCTTTTGAAAATCCATTATCAAGTAAGAAGGCACTTAGGCGTTCATACTAAGCACGAGGTGCTTGTTTGAGTCCATAAAGAGCTTTCTTAAGCTTGAAGACGTGATCAAGTTTTTGAAAATCTTCAAAACCAGGGGGTTGTTTCACAAAAATTTCCTCTTTTAAAAATCCATTTAAAAATGCGCTTTTTACGTCCATTTGAAATAATTTAAAATCCTTAAAGCATGCAAATGCACAAAACATGCGGATGGCTTCTAGTCTAGCAACAGGAGCATAGGTCTCATCATAATCAATTCTTTCTTCTTGATTATAACTTTGTGCCACTAGACGTGCTTTGTTGCGTAGAACCTGTCCATCTTCACTGAGTTTATTTTGGAACATCCATTTGGTACCAATTATCGATTGACCAATAGGTTTAGGAACGATTTCCCAAACTTGGTTTCTCTCAAATTGATTAAGTTCCTCTTGCATGGCAGAAATCCAAAACTCATCAGTAAAAGCATCATCTACATTCTTAGGTTCTATTTGAGAAATGAATGCTACATTTGCTGCTATATCAGAATTTTTAATAGATGAACGTGTACTTACACCTTTAGATACATCATCTATGATGAGTGTTTCTGGATGATCTGGCTTGAATTTTAATGATTCGAACTGTTGGGTCATATCTTTCACAAAACTTTTCTCAGTTCTTGCATCTTGGGTCAGATCTTTCATAGAGCTCTTCTCAGTCCTTACGTGTGTATCTTCATCATCACTGTCGCTAGATCTGTGACTATTTAGTTGATCAAAAGTAACATTAATAGTTTCTTCAACAATCATAGATCTTTTATTGAAAATTCTATATCCCTTACTCTTAGTAGCATATCCGAGAAATATCCCGTCATCTGCTTTGGAGTCGAACTTTCCCAAGTTATCCTTGGTGTTCAGGATAAAACAGCGACATCCAAAAACTTTAAAGTAAGAAATGTTTGGAATCCTTCCAAACCAAAGCTCATATGGTATTTTCTTCGAGATTGGTCGAATTAACACCCTATTCAAAATATGACAGGCTGTACTAACGGCTTCTGCCCAAAAATATTTAGGAAGATTATACTGATTCAGCATGACCCTAGCCATTTTGCATAGAGTACGATTCTTCCGCTCCACAACACCATTCTATTGGGGAGTTCTAGGACAAGAAAATTCGTGGTAGTATCCACTATCATCACAAAACTTTTTGAAATCAGAATTTTCGAATTCGCCACCATGATCACTTCGGATACGAGTAATCATGAAGTCTTTTTCGTTTTGTACCTTTTTGTAAAATATCTAAAATTCAAAAATTGTATCACTTTTGTTTGATAAAAAGTAAACCCAAGTAAATCGAGAGAAATCATCAACAATAACAAAAGCGTAGAGCTTACCGCCAAGACTAGCGACTCTACTAGGACCAAATAAATCCATATGAATCAACTGCAAAGGTCTAGAAGTACTTACAGCGTTGATGGATTTAAAAGTAGACCTATGTGCTTTGTTCTTTTCACAGTCAGCACATACCATATCTCTCTTGAATGGAATCTCAGGGAGTCCTCTTACCAACTTCTTTGTACTTAGTCGTGAGATAGTATCTATGTTTGTATGTCCTAGTCTCATGTGCCATAGCCAGCTTTCAACTTGATTGGCTACTAGGCACCTACCTGCATTATTAGTATTCTCCAAAAAGAAAACATAAATATTGTCTTCTCTGATCCCTTTATATAGGATCACCAGATGATAAATCATATATGGTACATTTATCTTTCACAAAATTGATACCATAACCATTATCTTCCAAATGACTTATACTTAATAAGTTATGTTTCAATTCTGTTACTAGACAAACATCCTTTATTACTGGATAGGGAGAAATACCTACAGTACCATTACCAATTATATCACCTCTCAAGTTATTTCCGAAGGAGACATATCCTTCTTTCTTCATCGATAGCATAGCGAATAAAGATGCATCACCAGTCATGTGTCGCGAACATCCGCTATCGAGGATCCATTTGCTTCTAGCATGAGCGGGTTGAGGGTCCACCTACAAGACAAGTAGATGAATCCTTTGGTACCCATTTTCTGAAGGGTCCATTCTGATTAGCTTTAGGTCTCCAAATTAAAGTGTGATTGTCAACAAGCTTTCTTGCTAAACAATACTGTGATATGTGACCGTACGTACCACAATAAGTATAAGTCAGTTTGGAACCATATGTGGTCACAACAGTGTTTACATGCTTGTTTGGTTTGGAGAACCTATAAGTAAAAGCATAATTATATACGTGTTTCTTCTGTGCTTTCTTGTTTTTAGTCCTCTTAGGTGTATGCTTGGCATTAGGACTAATTTTAGGCTGTGTCACATGTATTGCCTGTTTGCCTAACTTGATTTCTAACTTTTTAGAAATCGCAATAGACTCTTCATATCTAGCAGTCATATCTGAGAGTCTTTGTTCTGTTACTAGGTGCTTCTTCATCTCTATGTCATATAGTTCTTGCATCTTGACATAGTCTTTTTTTTTCTTTTCAATTTTGAGGATAGCCTTATGATAGTCTACCTTGAGTTTGGCTATCTCTTCCGTGTTACCGGTAGTAGACATCTCTTTAATATCTTCAATAAGATTGGACAGTCTAGCTAACTCGGTTGTGTATGCCTTAATCTCTTTTCGAGATTGCTTATACTTGTCAAGCACATTTTTGTGTTCTTCAAGTAAATCGCTAAAGGCATTTTCTAACTCATCGAAAGTAAAGTCATCATATAGAGGATTTGAAGATACCTTATCAAATGCCATAAGACAGACATTTGCATTGCCGCAGGGTCTATCATCTTCTTCTGAATTATTGGCATCACTTTTATGCCAAATACTTGTGTTAGCATACTTTCGACCAGTTGTTGCTTTTCTGCTTGATCTTGATCTGTCATATGGACTGCTTTTCTTGGTGGTTGGACAGTCCTTCTTTATGTGCCCTGACTTCTTGCATCCAAAGTAAATGGTTTTATCTTCATTGCTTTCTTGGATATCTTTCTTCTTTCTGCTTGTAAACTTTAGGTATTTCCTGAAGTTCTTCACAAGTAGGGCATGTTCATCACCAATTGATGATTCTTCATCAGAGTCATTGTATGTTGATATTCTTGCTTGAGCTTTGAAGACAATAGATTTTTCTTTTGGTGTTGCTTCCTCAAACTCTTGCAAATCAAGTTCATGGGTCATCAGCTTCCCCATCAGTGTTTCCAAGGACATAGTGGTGAGATCGTTTCCTTCGATAATTGCTGTGGCTTTTGGATTATAGTTCTTTGTTAGAGCCCGCAGCACTTTTCTGATCTTCTCATGATTGCTGTAATCCTTACCAAGAGATTGTAGAGGATTAGTTATATCAAGGAAACGAGTAAACATCTGTGTAATTGACTCACCGGGTTTCATCTTGAAAGATTCATATTCCTGAGTCAGTCTACTAATTTTGGATTCCTTCACTTGGGAAGTACCTTCATGAGTTACCTCAAGAAGTTTCCAAATTTCGTGAGACGTCTTACAGGTTGAAACTCTGTTGAACTCCGTTTTGTCAATTGCACAGAATAGTGCATTAATGGCACGAGCACCAAGACTAGCCTTAGCTTTTTTAGCTTCGGTGTATTTGTCATGAGGCTTTTCTATAAAAATACCTTCAACCACTGTGGGTGCTGGTTTCTTATAACCATCAATGACTATTGACCAAAGATCAAAGTCAAGAGATTTTAGAAAGAAAGTCATTCGTGTTTTCCAATAGGTATAATTTGTTCCATCAAATAGGGGAGGTCTATTTGTGGATTGCCCTTCACCGTTGAATATTGATTTCACGGCTGCCATATATACTCTCTGAGGTATGTTATATTTGAATATAACCTGCTCTGATACCAATTGTAGGACCGTTGAGCACCTCTAGAGGAGGGGTGAATAGAGTGTGTGTGTGCAGCGAAAAATAATCACCAATTAAAACTAAACTTTAAAACTATGGCAGTGAAATAAGAGACAGTAAATATAATACAGCAAGAGATAGAGAATTCAAACTCAGCGACACAGCGATATATACTGGTATCCCTCTGAGAGGACTAATCTAGTCTCGAGTACTCTTGCTCGATGTTAATCCACTATGGCACAAGCTTTAACTGAGAGCTTGCAGTCTCTTACAACATCGTGCTTGGTGATAAGCGCACGACCAGCTTCACAATACCGTGCTTGGTGACGAGCGCACGACCAACTCCACAACAAGAAAAGTTGTTGAACTTGGAACGACCTCTTTACAACTCTTGGAATACCAAAAGACTCTAAATCAACTCTGATAGTACTGGCTTTTGGCTAAGAGGTGTATAGGTATGATTTGAAAATCTTGGATCGTTTGAAAACACTTGAATAGTAGAGAAGAGAAGATGAAGAGTTAATGAATAATTTGAAATAAAAAGTTCTTCTCTATTTATAGGTGTTTTCTGGAACCGAACTCGGACAGAGTTCGGGCAGAGTTCGGATGCAAATATCTTGCAAAGAAACGTTGCTCGCAGATTTGGAGGCAACAGAAGTTTGAATACAAACTGACCGAACTCGGACAGAGCTCGGGGCGAACTCGGGCCGAACTCGGTTAGGAGTTCTGTCGTGAGATTTTTGAAATATTTTAATAGAAATTATTTTCGAAAGTATTTTGGAATATTTTGTAAAATGAGTGTAACAAGAAATATGAGTGATAATGGGTAGGCTTTTTAGAAAGTGAACTGAAATAACCCTAAGCCAGTATTACCACAACTGATTTTACAAAATAAATCCTAGACTCAATAAAATGTAAAATACAAAATAAAATATGAAATGAGTCATCGCCAGATTTGATGATGTTGATGCTTCGTTGATGCAGTACAACGTCCGTTGAAATTGATTTCATATATCCTGAAATGATTAGCAGCATTTTGTATATTTTGTGTATTGACTTAAGTGCATGTTGATTATCGAAATCGGATGTGACCATGGAATGGGCCAACAATGGATGTGTAGGTAATCTTTCAAGGTAGGCAATGAATCAGAACATGGAAATGTCTGAATTAGTATCAATCATATCTATCAGGTTGAACTCGAGTCCTTGTCGAGTTGTGTCACAGTGTGGAAACACTTGGTATCCTTTAATACCTGGTACTTAGGTCATAGGTTGTCAACTTAACTTTTGAACATTGAGTACCATGTGTCTAAAGGAATTGGTTGTCCTAGTTGCCAAGCAAGCCCTGATACCCGAGATAATAGGCAACCCTGGGTTTCCAGATTTGCATGAGGAGGGGTGATGTTTGAATACTCTGTTATGGTATTTTAGGCGGATACTAAAAGTATTCCAGGATTGAAATCGACTACGAATATCCCCTTGATTCCTATCGATTTCAGGAAAAATTCTTACTCGGTTTCCCATGGTGTCAGTATTTTATTAAGATGAAGAATACCGATATGGTTTTGGCTATTACAAGATCTGAGATGGACTCGAGTATTTGAATATCCGAACAAGTATCAGAAATACCAACTGATACTCTCATCTACTGAATACTCGAATACGTATCAGAGATACTTCTTGTCCATTGACTACTCGAATATGTATCAGAATTAATCAGCTGATATGCTCATCTATTGAATGCTCGAGTATGTATCAGAGATATTCTAATCTATTGAATACTCGAATATGTATCAGAGATACTCTAATCTATTGAATACTCGAATATGTATCAGAACTAATCAACTGAAAACAAAGAAAGAGGGAGACTTACCCCTGGTATCGAACTTTCCCTTGTTGCTCTGCGTTCAGGTCTCGAA
This sequence comes from Iris pallida, assembly GCA_029216955.1. Lineage (NCBI taxonomy): Eukaryota > Viridiplantae > Streptophyta > Magnoliopsida > Asparagales > Iridaceae > Iris > Iris pallida. The sequence continues at coordinate 8,940,681 of JANAVB010001998.1, read as the reverse complement.
ATCGATGAAGAAAGTTCGAATTTGTTGAACTCACGATCTTTCTCCCTTCCCTTTTGCTCGAATAGCACTCAGGAAATCTCTCAAACAGTTTATATATCTATATAGGAAGGATAATGGCTTGTTTAATTTAAACTGATAGTGCTTATCATATAGGTGTTTAAACTCCTCTTTGGGTTTTTGAATCCTATCCGATGCGAGAGATCCGACTAGTATTCGTATTCAGTTTATCCATCTGAGATTTGTGGGTCGGTACAATGGAAACTTGGTTTGGGTTTGACCTTGGTTTAAATTCCTATTCAAGAAGATTCCAACTAACTGATATGCGCAGTTGAAATTTGATTTCTGCTAAGGGGTTTGGGGGGTCAATCTAACAACAGGGTCTTTGCAGGGAAGATTAGAGTGGTTCTGCATTTTGATTTAAATTAAGAATCCTTACACAAACCCCCTTCTTGGACTTGGGTTCTGGCAAAGAGTGTAGGGTTCGTATTTGGATTAGCATCAGGCTTTGCTTGCAAAGCCAAAATCTGAGATTATCAGGAAGAGTCCCTAAACTACATCCTTTGCAGGGCAGCCCCTCTATGGCAAAACATATATATATATATATATATTTTTGAGATTATCAGGAAGAGTCCCTAAACTACATCCTTTGCAGGGCAGCCCCTCTATGACAAAAATATATATATATATATATATATATATATATATATATATATATATATATATATATATATATATATTTATGTCGGTGCATAGTGAACAAGTGTCCAATTTGAAAAGGTAATTAGATAAATACTAATTGGTAAATAATAAAATTTTAAAGAGTACCTGGAATCTATTTGTTTGAAATAACCATTCTTCCACTATAGGTGTTTGTATACATAGGAATGTGGTCAAGTGTCAAAGAAAACAAATTAATAGGAAATTAACTAAATAATAAGTATTAATAAATAATAAATTTAGATGGGGCTTACAAGTCTACCCCGCGTAAATTAATTTCGTCCTCAAAATTCAGCTGAAAAGTAATGTAGAACTGTACCTCAGTCCTCAAAGAGGAAAGGATAGCGCTCGCGCATCTTGTCCTCTCTCTCTCCCCCATGTGGACTCGCCTGGTGAATGGTGTCTCCACGCGACGCGAACCAAGGGAATCACTTGATTCCTCAGCACCTTCTCTCTACGGTCCAGAATCTCCACGGGCTGCTCTTGATAGCTGAGACTTGGTCCCACCTCGATCTCTGAATGGTCCAAGACATGGCTGGGGTCCGCCACGTATCGTCGTAGCTGGGATACGTGAAACACGTTGTGCACACCTTCTAGCGCAGGCCGCAAGGCTAATCGGTATGCTACTGCATCGATTTTCTCGAGGATCTCAAACGGCCCAATGAAACGTGGGCTGAGTTTGCCGCCTTTACCGAAATGGATCGTGCCACGTGTCGGGGAAATTTTCAAAAATACCAAGTCACCGACCTAGATGCACAAAAATGTTATCACGAAATCATGACCATACATCCAAATAATCTTAAGAAGTTTTTATACCTCAAACTCTAACGGTCTACGGTGACTGCCGGCCCAGTGCTTCTGCCTGTCCTGAGCCACGCGAAGCCGCTCCCTAATCATCTTGACCTTCTTCGCAGCATCTACTACCATCTCTGGTCCCAACAATGCACGCTCTCCCACATCGTCCCAAGACAGCGGGGTACGACATCTCCGACCATACAATGCCTCAAAAGGGGACATCTCGATACTAGCTTGGTAGCTATTGTTATAGGAGAACTCCACGAGATAAAGTTGGTCCTCCCATGAGCTGCCAAAATCTAGCACGCATGTCCGCAGCATATCCTCGAACGTTTGGTCCACTCCGACTGTCCATCCGTCTGCGGATGATAAGCAGTGCTGAGCTTGAGCGTTGTGCCCAAACTGGCCTGTAGGCTCCTCCAAAAATAAGATGTGAACCTGCTGTCACGGTCCGACATGATACTCACTAGAACCTGTGTATTCTAACTATCTGCTTCACATAGAGTTCCGCTAGCTTCTCCGTAGACAACCCCACTTTAAATGAAATAAAGTGGGCCAATTTGGTCAACCGGTCAACGATGACCCAAATCGCATCCTCTCCGCCCGATGACCATGGAAGACTGAAAACGAAATCCATAGTGATGTGTTCCCACTTCCACTCGGGTATCGGTAGTGGCTGCAACAATCCTCTTGGTCTCTGCCTCTCGGTTTTGACCTGCTGACATACGAGGCACCTAGAAACGAAGCGAGCTACTTCGCGTTTCATGTCATACCACCGTATGTGGTTTCTCAGGACCTTGTACATCTTATTGGCTAAAGGGTGTAGAGAATACTGGGAACGGTGTGCCTCCTGCATAACTTTTTCTCTTAACTCGCCACTAGGTACACAGAGTCTCGTCCCATGCCACAACGAACCATCCTCTGTAATGATGAAATCATCGAGCAAACCTGCTCATGCCTGTGCTATGATGTTCTTCATCTGGTCGTCCTGGTGCTGAAATCATCTGTAATGATGAAATCATTCGAATTTGCATCGACTTCCGAAATTTGAACGAAGCATGTCCTAAGGATGAGTTCCCTCTTCCTATTACGGACATAATGATCGACAACACATGTGGCTTTGAGTGCATGTCATTCATGGATGGCTTCTCAGGATACAACCAAATCATGATGTTTCCTGACGACGAAAAGCATACATCATTCTGAACGCCGATTGGTGTGTACTGTTATACAGTCATGCCCTTTGGTTTAAAGAATGCCGGTGCCACATATCAACGAGCTATGAGCTGTTTGCTATGAAATATAAAAGAACAGAACAATTATCGGAGGACAGGACTTTTACTTCACGTTACAAACTCGCTTGTACAAAGAAAGCCTAGGGACGAAAACCTAGGTACAGCAATCTAAGTACAATTGTTTATTTTAGATTCTGGGGGGTGACAATAGAGGCTCGGGAAAGCAACGGCAGCTCTGCCTTACTCCTTGGATGATCGGTATGCAGCCTTGGCTCCAGAAGATTGCTTGGCGTTGGAAGAAATATTCTCTTTGCTTTCTCTGCTTCTCCTCTCCAAGTATTCTGGTGCTCTCTCTCTATATGTGTACTCTTCTCTGTATCTCTCTGCCTGTGTGTCTCCTCTCTCGCAGGGGAATGACACCCTGCTATTTATAGGAATGAGATGTGATCATTAGGGTTGCAAATGATTGCTTCTTGGAGATGGCGACGGCCTGTGGATTGGTCAATCTAGGCCATTCCTTTTGATTATGACGAATCCGGACCATTAAGTATAGATTACACCAAATCTCATCAGCAATTAATACTGACTGGAATAAATCTTCCTCATAATGATCTTTTGATGTCTGAAAATAAATTTGATTTATTCTCCTGCCACGTGTCCCAGATTATTGAGATTTGACCCAATCTCTGATTGTAATAAATCTGGGAGACTGATCGGCTTAGAATACGTGTCCTAGGAGCCACTGGGGGATCTGAACAGCATGACGATTGAGCCGCATATGATTTTGGGCCGCATAAGGTTAGGGCCACGTGTCATGGCTGTTCGGGTAGTGGCTTCCCCCCTTCGAACCCCTGAACCGCATGGAGATGATCATTGCGAGCCGCATATGGATGCATCCGCCTAGGCCGCACAAAAATGGTCCTCTTGAACCGCATGGGAAGGCCTCTGCTTGAGCCGCATGAGGCTGTCTCGGTGTCACGCCCCAGAACCAGAATACTGGAGAGCGGGAGCAGACATAGCCAGCTACGTATATGAAATGGAATCCATCTCGCTATACGGTCACGGCTGTCTAGATACATGAGGGTTTATCTACAAGCCAACAGTCTCTTAAGGTCATGAACAAGCCTAGTGTCTCAATCACAAGCAAGTAAGTAAAAGTCACAAGATGTATGATCATTAAATATATAATAGTAAGGCGTCCCAAACATTACATATTCAGTTGATCATGAAGCTAGTCGTTACAAAATGTCAGGACTAGCAAGAGTTTAGTCATACATGATCAACCCTAGGATCTGTTAATCATGTTACAGCCCGTAGGCAGACAGTAAGTAAGTGCAATCGAGCTAAACAGGTGCTCGTCGGCTAAATGCCTCAAAAGAATATTTTTATAATAGAGTGGGAGAGCTAAAAATAACCCACTCGTTGCCAGGGTTTCGTCTAGTGGCCACCATCTGGCTGGAAGGTCGGTAGATCCTCTGGAGCTGCTCCGAAATATGGCCACACAAAACCAGCTGGGTCAGACCCCAGAAAGAGCAAGTGCTACAAAGGAGGCTTCACTTAATAACTAAAACCAGCAATCAGCACAAGATATAAATAAAAGTAAGAACTGGAAATAAAGAAAATACACCATGATAATATACGACGAGATAACCATGGAACTATTCAGATAACCAGGTTACAACCCGTAAACCAAACAAGGACCGGGATTGTAACCCTTCGTCTGAACAGAACTTGGAATTCTCACCATTTATCGGTAAAATAAATACAAGCATTCTGGTCATTCAATAATCTGGAACAGGATCAGGGCAAGACTAGACTGGTTAGACTCCGTCCAATCACTTCACGGCCAAGCAAGAATTACGGCTTGATACTTTAACTAACTAGGGTTGCCACAAGCCTAATTACTAACAAGATGTAGTAAGATTATTCCACAGCCACAAGCCCTGCAGACCATCCAGGTTACCCGGGTTAAAAGATTAGAGTTGAATTCAGGTGGGTACATCGTCCAGGAAACGAATGTACCCTTAGGTAGCTTGAAGGGTGCAACACATGACGGTGTGCTAGAAATGTGCCCTACTCGACGGCAGGCTACAGATCCCAAGGCGTGCCCAGGTAACGGGATTGCCTGTAGCTGGGAAATCTCGTCATGACTAATGTATTAATCTAGTTATTAGCCTTAGTCCATTTTAGTAGGTACTCCTGACCGTGGTACTCAGGAGTCCATGTCCTAGACATGATGTAAGACAGGACTGGTTTATTTATACAAACACAATCTCCTACGGTGTCCAGATTAATTATATAGGTCACGTCATGTCAGGTAGCCGTCGCAACAGCTATTCGAGATAATCATGTCAGGTTATCATGCCAAGTGTATTTGTCAGAAATGCGCCACGACGGGCCACTATCAGGTCATGTCAGGTTATTATGTCAGGAGTGCACTACTATGGGTCACTATCACGTCATGCTCAATTATCAATTCCAAATATATCAAGTAAATTCGTGATTATCAAGTTCAGGACAAAAATGGACGTTAAATATCTAATAAAATATCAATATACAAGGCTATAGAAGATCCAGGGTAAGTAGGGTCAGGTCCAGTTGCGCCTAAACATCAAGTTGCGCCTGAGTCAGACTGCGCTCAAGTGAGGCTGCGCTCAAGTCAGGCTACGCTCAAGTCAGGCTACGCTCAAGTCAGGCTACGCTCAAGTCAGCGTATGCAAGACATACGCTTCCAAAAGGCAGCGTATGTACTCCATACGACTCCTCTTCAAGGCAGCGTATGAGGTCCATACGACTCCTCATCAAGGCAGCATATGAGGTCCATACGACTCCTTGCCAAGGCAGCGTATGAGGTCCATACGACTCCTCATCAAGGCAGCGTATGAGGTCCATACGACTCCTTGCCAAGGCAGCGTATACAAGACATATGTCTCCAAAAGGCAGAGTATGAGCCAGACTCTGCTGCGCTAAAGAGCGTGCGCAGCTCAGTGGCGCAAGCTAAAAAGCTCGCGCACTACTTACTGTCTTCTCCAAATGAGCAAGAACTCTATGGTTGAACCCAAAGCTTCAAAAGTCCATAACTTGGTCAAAATAAGTCCAAATCCAACTTTTTAAAGGTCAAAATTGGGTAGAATAAAATTCTCTACAACATGGAACCATCAAAACTTGAAAACAAAGAAGTTTGATAGATCAAAACCATCAAAATCCAAAAATAACTAATTTCTAGATCTACAAAAATTAAAGACTCAAAATGGAAAATGACAAGTTCTAATGTGTCTTAGAAATATGAGGAGAAGCTAATAGAACAATAAAAATGGGCTCTCTTGTGGAAGCAAGTTGCACTTGCCTAGACCTCTCTCTTCTCTCTCTGGTAGGTGAAGGGAGTAAATGGAAGAAGAAGAGATTAATGAAGAGAGAGAAGAAGAATAGGTAATAAATATGAGTGGTGGTGGTTGGTAGGGGGTTCACCCCTTGGTTCATGATGAACCAAGAGCAATCCCAAACCGAACCAAGCCAACCCAAACCAAGAATAAACCAAGCCCAGGGAGGAAATTAAGCAAGGAAATCATGCAATACAAAAATAAATACATACACGTATTCCAGAAATACGTAATACGAACCACATGCATTACAACTCTACCCACCTTAAAAGAATTTCGTTCTCGAATTTAATCAAGAGGCTAGAGGAGCAATGCAAGCTACATTAATCACATGCAAGCTATAACTAGGCAGACAATCACTCATTCAAGCAAGGAATCGAAGGCATGAGGCATAAGAAGACATTATACCTCACGAGTCAAACAAGTCGGGATATCGCGATCGGATATCATCCTCACGCTCCCACGTTGACTCCCCCAAAGAGTGATGACCCCAAGCAACTCGGACTAACTTGATAGTCTTGTTCTTGAGGATCTTCTCTCTCCGGTCCAATATAGACACGGGCCTCTTCTCATACGAAAGGTTGGTACCAATAACCAATTCCGAATGATCCAGGATGTGGCTCGGGTCCGGGATATACCGTCGTAATTGGGATACATGGAACACGTCATGCACCTCGCTTAGCAACGATGGAAGAGCGAGACGATAGGATACATCTTTTACTCGCTCCAGAATGTCAAACGGTCCTATATACCTAGGACTAAGCTTGTCCCGTACGTCGAAACGAATGACGCCACAGTTAGGCAAAATCCTCAGGAATACATGATCGCCGACCGAAAACTCGAGAGGGCGCCGATGAGAATCGGCCCAATGGCGCTGGCGATCTTGGGTAACTCGAAGATGATCTCTGACTCGCCTGACCACTTCAACTGTCTGGGCTATCATTTCTGGACCGAGCATCTATCTCTCTCCAACATCATCCCAGGCTAGCGGGGATCTGCACTTCCTACCATACAGTGTCTCGAACGGTGCCATCTGGATACTGGCCTGAAAACTGTTATTGTACGAGAATTCCACCAGGTGTAAGTGATCTTCCCATGAACCACCGAAGTCAAGTGTGCAAGACCACAACATGTCTTCAAGAGTCTGGATCGTGCGCTCCGACTGGCCATCTGTCTGCGGATGATATGATGAACTGAACTGGAGATGAGTTCCCAAATTCTCTTGCAAGCTACGACAAAAGTACGACATAAATATTGAATCTCGGTTCGAGGTGATACTGACTGGCACACCGTGCAATCTGACAATCTACCTGAGGAACATCTCTGCTAACTAAGCCGTCGACTGACCAACTCTGAATGGAAGAAAGTGAGCCACTTTCGTGAGCCTGTCAACTATAACCCAGATAGCATCTCTACCAGCTGGGGATCTAGGTAGTCCAGTCACAAAATCTATGGTCACATGCTCCCACTTCCATTCTGGAATCGGTAAGGGCTGAAGAAGTCCAGCCGGTCTCTGATGTTCGGCTTTAACATGTTGGCAAACAAAACACTGAGAGACAAACCGAGCTATCTCCCGCTTCATACCATTCCACCAGAAATGTTGTCGGATATCACGGTACATCTTCGTACTGCCGGGATGGATGGAATACTATGAACTGTGCGCTTCTGACATGATCTCCTGCCGGATATCTCCGCTGGGTACACAAAGACGCTTACCATGTCGAAGTATACCATCCTCATGAATGCATAACTCTGGTCTTCGTCCTGCCTCACACTCTGCTCTGAGTCGCTGAAGCTTGGAATCTGTCGACTGTGCCATCCGGATCCTTTCGACTATAGTGGACTGAACTTGCATACTGGCCATCAAGGCCACACTGGAAGGGAGAACAACTTCAATACCCATCTTCTGAAGATCTGCTAACAGCTCTGGTTGTGCTGTTAGAAAATAAACTCCCGCTCTCCTGCTCAATGCATCCGCAACAATATTGGCCTTCCCAGGATGATACTGCAGGTTGACATCATAATCCATAAGAAGCTCCAGCCACCTTCTCTGACGCATGTTAAGATCCTTCTGGGTGAAAATATACTTCAGTCTCTTGTGGTCGGTGAAAATCTCTACCCTGTCTCCATACAAGTAGTGCCTCCACAACTTAAGTGCAAACACCACTGCTGCCAGCTCCAAGTCATGGATTGGGTAATTTCTCTCATGATCACGAAGTTGTCGTGACACATAAGCTATTACCTTCCCATGCTGCATCAGAACACATCCTAAACCTCTGCCTGAAGCATCACAGTACACTGAGAATCCTCCGGTCCCATCTGGAAGCGTGAGAATAGGAGCTGTTATCAGGCCTCGCTTCAACTGCTCAAAAGAACTCTGATACTCTGTTGTCCAAGCAAACTGCGCATCCTTACGGGTCAACTGCGTCAATGGCGCTAAAATTCGAGCAAAATCTGAAACAAACCGTCGGTAGTAGCCGACCAATCCAAGAAAACTACGAACCTCTACAACTGTACTGGGCACTGGCCATGACTCAATAGCCACAATCTTCTGGGGATCCACTTCTACTCCTCCTCGAGTGATGATATGACCCAAGTACGAAATGCGATCGAGCCAGAACTCGTATTTACTGAACTTGGCATATAACTGGTGCTTTCGGAGGATCTGAAGAACTATACGGAGATGCTGCTCATGCTCCGCCTCACTCTTGCTGTAGACCAGAATGTCATCCAAGAACACAATCACAAACTAATCCAAGTAAGGTATGAAGATACGATTCATGAGGTCCATGAATACTGCCGGCACATTGGCTGCTCCAAAAGGCATAACAAGGAATTCCCAATACCCATATCTCGATCTAAAAGCTGTCTTCGGGATGTCCTGCTCTCTGACTCTGATCTGATGATAACCTGAGCGCAAATTAATCTTCGAGAATACTGAAGCCCCCTTGAGTTGATCAAACAAGTCATCTATCCTCGGAAGAGGGTATCTGTTCTTGATTGTCACTGAGTTCAAGGTACGATAATCAATACACAACCTGGATGTACCATCCTTCTTTTTCACAAGAAGCATCGGGGCTCCCCAAGGCGATCCACTAGCACGAATGAATCCCTTGGTTCTGAGTTCTTCAATCATCTTGTACAATATCTCCAACTCTGATGGCGCTATCCTGTAGACTCTCTCTGACACTGGGGCTGTCCCGGGAATCAAGTCTATAGTGAACTCGATCTCCCGCTCCGGAGGCATACCTGGAAGTTCTTCTGGGAAAACATCTGGAAACTCCTCGACTATCCTGGGCAACTGAACTGCTGCTACTGCCATCCGCAATACTGGAGGAGATGACTCAACTTCGCCTCGGGAGAAAAAAAACTCTGGCTCGCCTGGAATGCTAAAAACAACCCTGCCAATGTGGCAGTCTATCCTAGCATAGTTGTTCCTCAACCAATCCATCCCTAGGACCACATCATAATCGGCCATCGGGAACTCTATCAATCTAGCGAAGAATTCTCTACCGCTAACTACGATCCGACATGAGGAAAACACTCTATCTACTCCCACAAGTCCGTTACCAGTAAGTATATTAAGCCTTACTGATAATGACTCGGGCTCCAATCCTACCCGTGTCGCGAATCGTGCAGACATAAATGAATGCGATGCACCAGAATCAAATAAAGCTGAAGCTGGAAAGGAGTTGACGAGAATAGTACCTGCCACTACCTCTTCTGGTGCCAATCCTTCCTCCACGGTCATCACCATAGCCTGACCGTGCCCTCGGGGTGCTGGTCCCCTCTGCTGAAATCTTCGCTGCCTGCTCTGACTCTGGGCTTGGACTTGTGCATACTGCTGGGGGTTCTGGTGCTGGAACACTTAGATCTGAGGCGGCAAGGGCCTCGGCAATGGATACTGCTGCTGCTGGACCGTAGCTGGTCCTCTCACCGAAGAGCTAGAAAGGTTGGATGATGATGAACCACCCCTATTCGGACAGGATCCAACCCTATGGTCTGGTGCTCCACAAGCCAGACACAATCCCTGTGCCCTGTGACATTCTGCCACCACATGGCCTAGCTTCCCACAATGAGAACAACCCACTGTGGAAGATTGCTTCTGCTTCTTCTGCTGAGGGTGCGTCAGAGTTGAATGCTGAACCGACGTTACTGAGGCCGCTCTTCTCGGAGCTCCAATAGTCAAAGCCCTGGCTGCCGGGGCTGGTGCTGAAGACTGATTCATCTGGCCATGAGATCTCTTCCGACCTCCGGCCCTATCCACAATCCTCTGGGAGGTATACTTATGCCTCCGGGCTGCTCTCAAGACTGCATCAAAAGTCTGATGCTCAAACTGCTCAACTGCCAACAAGATCTCCAGGTGAAGTCCCTGCTGGAACTGCTGGGCTCTATCATACTCGGTTGCCACCAAAGTGGGAGCAAATCGACTGAGTCTGGAAAACTCGGCCGCATATCCGTCGACCGTCCTGCCTCCTTGCTTCAGATTGGTAAACCTCGTCTGCAGATCATATAGAGCCACGGTATCAAAATACTTGGTCTGGAATCTCTCTCTGAATACTGCCCAAGCAATGGGTGCTGCTAATCCAACGGCCTGCGCTGTCCACCAGCTGCGGGCAAGATCTAACAACTGCAGGCGCACAACGGCCACCTTCTCGTTCTCTGGGGTCCTGGCAGCTTCTAGAATCACCTCTGTGTCCTGAAGCCATGCATCTGCCGCGATAGCAACTTCACTACCGTCGAAGAATGGAGGGTTCAAGTGCTTGAAGCTGTTGGGCACGCTGTTACCCTGATGACCACCCCGGGTCAAAGCATCCGTCATTGCCTGGTGCAAGGCATCTCCACGCCGGTCTTGGGAAGCTATCAAGGTCCTGACGAGTCCTACCAAAGTGCCGTTATCATGTTCTACAGGTTGAACTGGCTGGACTGGTGGCTCTCCGCCAGAAGGCACGACTCTGGAGGCTACTCCGGAATGCTGGACGTGATCTCCAGGTTGCTGCTGGTCCGCGGAAGGTGCTCCGCCTTAGTGGTCGGTAGGACCACGAACAATGCCGCTGAAGAAGACGACATAGGGAACAATAAGGAAGGACCAGGACAGATCAACGATACAAGCATATGATCAGGACAAAAATCCAGGGATTCAGAAGATACGAGCAGAGATCAAGTACGAATACTGATTGAGACATCTATTTGGTAAACCCTCACATATCTTGATTTACAAGACCTGCATGGGCCACCACTTAAACCATGTCACGCCCCAGAACTAGAATACTGGAGAGCGGGAGCAGACATAGCCAGCTACGTATATGAAATGGAATCCATCTTGCTATACGGTCACGGCTGTCTAGATACATGAGGGTTTATCTACAAGCCAACAGTCTCTTAAGGTCATGAACAAGCCTAGTGTCTCAATCACGAGCAAGTAAGTAAAAGTCACAAGATGTATGATCATTAAATATATAATAGTAAGGCGTCCCAAACATTACATATTCAGTTGATCATGAAGCTAGTCGTTACAAAATATCAGGACTAGCAAGAGTTTAGTCATACATGATCAACCCTAGGATCTGTTAATCATGTTACAGCCCGTAGGCAGACAGTAAGTAAGTGCAATCGAGCTAAACAGGTGCTCGTCAGCTAAACGCCTCAAAAGAATATTTTTACAATAGAGTGGGAGAGCCAAAAATAACCTACTCGTTGCCAGGGTTCCGTCTAGTGGCCACCATCTGGCGGGAAGGTCGGTAGATCCTCTGGAGCTGCTCCAAAATCTGGCCACACAAAACCAGCTGGGTCAGACCCCAGAAAGAGCAAGTGCCACAAAGGAGGCTTCACTTAAGAACTAAAACCAACAATCAGCACAAGATATAAATAAAAGTAAGAACTAGAAATAAAAAATACACCAGGATGATATACGACGAGATAACCATGGAACTATTCAGATAACCAGGTTACAACCCGTAAACCAAACAAGGACCGGGGTTGTAACCCTTCGTCTGAACAGAACTTGGAATTCTCACCATTTATCGGTAAAATAAATACAAGCATTCTGGTCATTCAATAATCTGGAACAGGATCAGGGCAAGACTAGACTGGTTAGACTACGTCCAATCACTTCACGGCCAAGCAAGAATTACGGCTTGATACTTTAACTAACTAGGGTTGTCACAAGCCTAATTACTAACAAGATGCAGTAAGATTATTCCACAGCCACAAGCCCTGCAGACCATCCAGGTTACCCGGGTTAAAAAATTAGAGTTGAATTTAGGTGGGTACATCGTCCAGGAAACGAATGTACCCTTAGGTAGCTTGAAGGGTGCAACACATGACGGTGTGCTGAAAATGTGCCCTACTCGACGGCAGGCTACAGATCCCAAGGCGTGCCCAGGTAACGGGATTGCCTGTAGCTGGGAAATCTCGTCATGACTAATGTATTAATCTAGTTATTAGCCTTAGTCCATTTTAGTAGGTACTCCTGACCGTGGTACTCAGGAGTCCCTGTCCTAGATATGATACAAGACAGGACTGGTTTATTTATACAAACACAATCGCCCACGGTGTCCAGATTAATTATACAGGTCACGTCATGTCAGGTAGCTGTCGCAACAGCTATTCGAGATAATCATGTCAGGTTATCATGCCAAGTGTACATGTCAGGAGTGCGCCACGATGGGCCACTATTGTTTTCCATAAATAAATTCCTTTATTTAATCATGTCAGGTAGCTGTCGCAACAGCTAGAAGACGATCACTTTATCCCTTGGACTATGCGAAGAAAAAAAGCTCTCAAAATTTTGACAGTAGATAATTATGTATCTGTCCAATGAATGAGAAAAAGAACTCTATTTATAGAGTCAAAAAAATAATAACTGAAAAGATAACGGTCTTCACAGCCTGTGCTTAGTTGAAAATCACGCAGGATTTAACATACGCAAGGTTGTGAGCAGTTACTGGACGTGGCCTGTAACTGTTGGACACATGGCAATCATGCATGAGTCGTGTGCAAGTTACAGGACACGCAGGCGAGAGATCAGTGGCATGGCTGCCATGTACTCCAATTTGATGAAATCCACACAGACTTGTTGAAGATGAAATCCACGCAGACTCAGGGTAGAAAGCTTCAAAATCCACGCAAACTTGGGGCAAGAAGCTTCAGAATCCATGCAGACTTGGTGAAGACGAAATCCACGCAGACTCGGGGTAGAAAGCTTCAAAATCCATGCAAACTTGGGGCAAGAAGCTTCAGAATCTACGTAGACTTTGATGAAGAAAACTTCAGAATCCACGCAGACTTGAGGAAGAAAACTTCAGAATACACGCAGATTTGGGATAGAACTGCCAGCTGTCTTGATTCAGCGTGCCTCGACTGACACAAAATCTCTGGCAGTGATTGCTTTTGTCAGTCACATTAAATGACAAGAAGCTCTTTTGGTACACCAACTTGACGAAGGTTGAGTCTTGCTGAAGAAGATTTCAAAAATCATGCAATAGACGGCTGTGATCTCTCGAATTCTGTGCATACGTGGCATATGAAGAGACATTCTTCGACTATTGTGCTGTCAGTCATAATTACTCTCTGACAAATGATGAGCTGTCTCCCCAGCGTGATTTGTAAATATTGTCCTGATCAACTGAGCGTGACTTTTGACTCTGTCCTGATCAACTCAGCGTGACTGTCATTTTTTAAAGGCCTACAAGACCCCCTTCAAAGTTTTCGAAAAATTGAAAAGACTTCAAAATTTTCGAAATACTTTGAAAATAAGATGATAAAATGAAATCAGTCACGCTGAGATGACTTCAAATTTTTCGGAAGTCGGAAAGACTTCAAAGTTCTTTGAGAATATCCAAATAAACTTATTAAATGTCATGATGACTCTTCATTTTCCGAGACTGATTACATCCAGTTTATGGTGGAATATGAACCGCCGGCGAGCTCTGTTATATAAACAGGGAGAGGATTCATTTAATCTTCATCTTACGTCAACATGACACCAAAAGAGAAAGCTGAGGAAGAAGCAGGCAAGTTGGGCTTTTGTTCCCATGGTGACCCCACTTTTGGGGGTGAAGAGCCAGAGCCCCTTGTCTTCGAACTCAAAGATGATCCCTTGCAACTAGCCAAGAATTTCTTGAGCTATTTTGGCTTAGATGGCTCGTTCTCTTCTGATGGGCACAGCCTCATAGAGCAGCGTGAAATGTTGAAGGCTCTGTTACACCGCATGGGGGTCAAAAGCATAGAAGAACTAGGCATTAAGCTCAGTCGCTCTGGAAAATAGAGCGTGTCTTTTGTGCTTTTGTTGCACTCTTTTTGTTTTGTCTTTTGTCAGGCCATCAGTGCCTGTCTTGAAGAATGAAGTACAACTTCTGTATTTAATCTGCGTACATAAATGAAGAATATTAATTAGCACCCTTTGACTATTTCCAATGTTGCTCTGTCTTCCAAAGCACACGTAACACTCATTCCACGGTTTACGAGCGCTATTTATGCGGATCTTTTCCAAGAATAGACTTGTACTTTGCCCTTTAAATAGATAGAAGAGTTTCACAGATACTCATCTCCCATTCCTCTTCTTCTTCTCTGAGAATGAAATTTTTGGGAGATTTCACTCTCAAACAGGAAAGCAATATTTTCTAATATTCGACTTCCGCGCACTGTATCAAACATGAGTTTGCCAATCCTTAGCACCAAACTTGAAGGTAAGTCAGTGTAATACGTGTATTATTTTTGCTGTTGAAGATAGGCTTTCTATTTCTTGTTTCTGATTTGAACAATACACGCCTGTCTCTGTTTGATAAATGCACACTGAATGATTTCTGTTGATACTTTCTGCAGAAACTTGGCTGAAAATTTTCTTCAGAACTGGCATTGGGGATGTGGATACCGTAGAGAATATCCTGCTGACATCTACATCAGGGAGCTCATACGCTTTTGATGCGTAAATCAGACAACTCAGAACTCTTCGTAGGATAGAAGGGTCTTCCTCAGATGGTAGGAAGAGCCTTTATACATGAGAGTTGGATGGTGGAGTCAACTCTACCCCGAAAAATCGGGTAGTAGAGTTCCTTTTACGGGAGAACTAGGAATTGTATCCCAAGGTTTAGATACATTCCTGTCTTCCTTGAGAGGTTACCCCCAATCCACCAGTTGTATTGGCAGCACCACGACTTCGAGCTGCCATACTCTGTGATTCTCCTCTCGTCTGAGAGAGAAGACCAGAGTTTGATTCATGCTGATCTGGTCGTGACTGGGACTTAGATAGTCAGGAACTGCAACCAACAACGAACCTGACGGAGAAGATCCGACGGAGAAGATCCGAAGAAGAAGATAGATCTCTATTAGGTTATTGTTGTGGTGTAGAATAAAAATCCAAGATTTGTAATAGATTTCCATTATGATTTGTAAGAAAGTCTAAGAAAATGTAATAGACTTTTTGTGGTGAAATGAGAATGGAAATGATAATTCTTCTATGCTCAAAGATTTGTATTTGTGGATGAATTGTGGACATGATAGATAATGAAATCTTCTTTTCTGTTTTAGAGTATATGATATTATCAGAGGTATAATGGACGTGATAATATGTAGGAACTCAAAAGAAAATAGATTGATTTCTATGCAGAGGTCAAAAATGATAAATGAGCAAGTAGATTCGGAATTGATTCAGAGGTTATGAAAACGTGATCAATAACGAATCCCCACTTAATAAATTGATAAAAGATCATGAACGGACGAATAAATGAACGGATGAACCGTCAAGTATTAATGAATGTGTGAATCGTCGGATGAACGCAATTAATGGATGGATGAACCGTCGGATGAACGTGACGTTTCATTATTTGTAGAATTGCTGCCTATAAATATAGCAGAAATCTGACAAGAACGAACACTTCTTCTTTCAAACATAAAAATGTCGTCTGAAGAAGCATCCAAGAAAACTGGAATTGCCTCAAAGGTTCAGAAAGGCACTGAAGAATACCCTGCTGATCCAGTTCAATCGAAGAAGACGGAAGCAGGCGAAGGTTCGTCTGCACCCAAGCTACCAAGGGACATTCTGGATTTCCTGCTCGAACCAGGAAAGACTGAAGAAGAAGAAGCCATGAGGATGGCCGTTTGCAAGTTCCTCGTGGGTTCTAGCAAGGAGGTTCTCGACTCTTTTGCTGATCACGTCTTCGAGAAGGACGGCAGTGGCCCACATCCAAATGTAGAAAAGGATAATAGTGATCTTCTTTAATATCATGTATCATCATTTATGATAAAAATAAAATAAAAATTTTATTTCTAAACATGAAACTGTCTGATGATTACAAGTATTTACATTTATACATAGTACTTTTTAAGGAATTTTCCATTAATAGGCATCAAAACTTTTCGACCATCCAATTCTGAGAGTTGATAAGCTCCATTTGAGAAAACTTTACTCACAATATAGAGTCCTTCCCACTTTGCGTCAAATTTGCCCTTGCTCATATGAGTCATAGTCATAGGACGTCTGACTGTTAGAACAAGTTCTCCTTTTTGATACGCCCGAATTCTGACTTTCTTATAAAAGCTCTTGAAATTCTAGCTTGATAGAATTCAATATTCTGTTGAGCAGATAATCGCTTTTCATCCAGAGCTTCTAATTCTTGAAGTCAAAGACGATTATTATTTTCTGCAGTCAGTTCATTAGCGATTGCTATCCTTAAAGAAGGAATTTGAATCTCTAATAGAAGAACAGCTTCGCAACCATATACCAGAGAGAAGGGTGTACATTTAGTAGCATTACGAACTGTAGTGCGATAAGCCCACAAACATTCACTGAGCTTCTCACTCCAATTACGTTTGTTAGTAGAGACGAACTTCTTTAGGAGTTTGATGATGGTCTTGTTGAAAGCTTCTGCTAATCCGTTAGCTGCCGGATTATATGCGGTAGAAGCCACATTGTTGATCCGGTGATCGTCACAGAATCGAGTAAACTTCTGACTGACGAACTGTGGTCCGTTATCATGAATAATGCGTCGAGGAACACCAAATCTGTAGATGACATGGTGCTTAATAAAGCAAATGACATTGGACGTCTTAACTTCAGACAAAGAAATGGCTTCGGCCCATTTGGAGAAGTAATCGGTTATTGCAAGAATAAACCGATGACCCTTGGATGACGGCGGATTGATCGGACCAATAACGTCCATGTCCCAAGCTTCGAAGGGCCATGATGCTGCCGTCGGATGTAGAAATTCCGAAGGTTGATGAATAAAATACGCATGGATTTGACAAGCTTTACACTTCTTTGCATATTCGATGGCGTCTGATACCATAGTAGGCCAATAATAACCCATACGTCGAATACGGTCTTGAAGTTTTGGTCCAGACTGATGTGCTCCACAAATTCCATCATATGCTTCACGAATAATTTGTTGAGCCTCGTCACCGGCAACACATCGGAGAAGTAAACCATCATAGGCTCGACGATATAAGGTCTTTGTTGTATAATTATAATAGAATCGGAATGATCGTCGTCTGATAGATGCTGCTTCACTCGGATCATCCGGAAGAATATCATACAATACAAAATCTAAGAAAGGAAGTCTCCAATCCGTATCCGTATTTTGATTCTCGGCCGAATGACTGAAGATGAATTCCATGCTGGAATCAGATGAAGATGATAAAGATTTACGACTAAATCCAAATCCTCTTGTTGTGTTGACGTCATGAGATGTTGATTCTTCAATGTCAACTGGAAGTCCTAGGGTCAGGTTATTTTCAAGATGAAATAATTCTCGATTGTGAACAAGAATCATTTGTTGTCGTCTAATTGGGATAGCCAACACCGCTGCAAGATTAGCTAGAGCATCAGCTTCTGTGTTACATGCTCGTCTAACATGTTCAATGAAGAATTCTTCAAACGAAGAAGCCATAATTATAGCTGATCTATGATAAGGAACCAGATCTTGATAGCGGACTTCATAAGTACCCCTTATCTGATTGACAATGAGTTTAGAGTCTCCGTACGCCTCCAAATGTTGAATATTTAGATGTTTAGCGAGTTGAAGACCAATGAGTAATGCATCGTACTCAGCTACATTGTTTGAACACGGCTGATCGAGAGAATAAGCTCTTTGGACAGCAAGACCTTCTGGCGATACAAGAATGATTCCAACTCCAGCGACAATATCACCATTAGGACTTATCCTTGAAGCTCCATCAAAGAATAGACGCCAAGTAGGATCTTCTTCAGCAATTTGGTTTGAATCTAGGACTTCATCTGGAATTTCGTCATAGAGTTTTGAATCTTCTGGAATTGAATGAGCAGCCAGAAAATCAGCTAAAGCTTGTCCTTTGACTGACTTCTGAGGAATATAATGCATGTCATACTGAGCAAGTAGGATTCCCCAGTTAGCTAATCGAGAATTCAAAACACTGGGTTTCTTCATCATGATCCGTATAGGATTGATCCTGGAGATGACATGAATAGTCTGGCCAATGATATAATGTCGTGTCTTTTGAACAACGAACATCAAGGCTAGACATTCTTTTTCGACCGATGAATATCGAGGTTCAGCTCTGGTCATAGTACGACTGAGATAGTAGATGGCTTGTTCGTGACCATTTTGATTCTTTTGAGCGAGTAATGCACCCAATAAATGACTCATTGCTCGAGTATATAGGAGAAATGGAATTCCTGAAATGGGAGGTACCAATACTGGAGGGCTCATCAGATATTATTTTATATCATCGAATGCTTTCTGACATTCATCATTCCAGACAAAAGAAACACCTTTCTTCATAAGTTTGTTGAATGGTCTGCAGCATCCTGATAAATTAGAGATGAATTTCCTGATATAAGCGATCCTTCCTTAAAATCCTCGTAGCTCTTTTAAGGTGCGTGGAGGACTCATCTCTTGGATGGCTTTGATCTTCTCGGGATCCACGTGTATACCTTTAGAGGTAATGACGAAGCCGAGAAATTTACCACTAGAGACGCCTAAGAAGGACTTAGTAGGGTTCATCTTTAATTGATGCTTATGCATTAGATCAAATATAGTCTTCAAATCTTGGATATGATCCTCCTTTTGTCGACTTTTGACTGCAATATCATCAACATAGCATTCGACTATTTTTCACAAATATTCACGGAATATAGTGCTCATAGCTCGTTGATAAGTTGCTCCTGCATTCTTGAGACCGAATGGCATAACTATATAACAGTATGTACCGATCGATATTCTGAAAGAAGTGTACTTCTCGTCATCTGGAAATATTTTAATCTGATTGTATCCAGAATACCCGTCCATGAATGACATCCGTTCAAATCCACAGGTATTATCAATCATGACATCAGTGATTGGTAGAGGGAATTCGTCTTTAGGGCATGTCGCATTGAGATCACGTAAGTCTATGCATACTCTGACCTTGCCAGCCTTTTTAAGGACAGGAACTATGTTAGCCACCCAATCGGGATGTTGTTCCTCTCTAATAAACCCGGAGGTTATGAGTTTATTGACTTCAACTTCAATTGCATCCATAATGTCTGGACGAAATCGTCGCTGTTGTTGTTTGACCGGTTTAGCATTCGGCAAGATATTGAGCTTGTGAGTTGCAATTTGTGGATCAAGTCCTGGCATATCTTCATAACTCCAAGCGAAGACATCGATGTAGTCACGAATGAGTTTGATCATGTCTTGCTTATCAGGTTCAGAAAGACTTTTACTGATGAATATTGGTTTGGGAGATCCCTCTTCACCAACATCTATTTGAACAAGTTTGTCTTCAGTCGGAGGTTCTTTTTGCTCGAAACGGAACTCCCATTGATTATCTAATCTTTGGGCCCATTGTTCCGATTCAGGTGAGATTTCAAACTCTTCTTCGTCTTCATCACTTTCTTCAGAATGGTCAATGGAAACCATGTTGGAAGACAGAAGGTTGCAGTAGAAATCACCGATACTCGTATCGAAATTCCAAAAAGTGGTACTAGAAGAATCAGATCTCTTATCTTCGTCAGACTCGGGATCTTCATGGATAATATTGATAAAAGGAGTAGGGGCTATATAGCCCAGTCCGCATTTCGCCCTTCCATATTTCAGAGGAGGAATACAAACAGGCATTTTTCTTCCCTTTCCACTATTGAGGCCAGTCCTGAAGTCATAGCCCATATTTTTGATGATGTCTTTAGATTGCTGACTATAACGACGTAGTTGTAATCTTCCAGTATCATCATTTTTGTCTTCATCTTCTAAATCAGAAGGACTTTGGGGCCCTTTATAGAAGAATATTGGAATGTCTCCTGGCTTTCTGCTGGGAACTAGAAAGTATGAAGATTGTACAGGTTCTAGGGATACATCTGTATGAACAGTCTGTACAACCCCTATGGTTATTGTGTTCTAGTCATCTAACAAATGTAAATAACTATGAACATAATTACACACATCAGCATACTGCAAAGATGGAGACTTTTCATTAAATGTAAAAGCAGCAGTATTTACATTAGGAGAAGGCTGAGCCTTAGAGATTTTAGCCAAGTCAATGACTAAAGGGGGAGAAGAAGAACGAGAAGAAGCGTTGTCTCGATTAAGATCGATAACAAATGGCTCAGAAGAGGTGAGCTCCTTTAAAGTTTGAGATGGAAGAAAAATCCGCCCTCCAACTGAAATTAGCAGAGTATCCTCTTTCATATATGGAGATACATGAATTACAGTACGCCCACTGACAGGAATAATCGTTGTGTCTTGAGCAAACGACTGAGGTAACGGAGAAATCCGTCCACTCACCGGAATGATGAAAGAACCTTCTTCAGAGAGTTTGGAAGATTGTTGCTGAATAGTTCGACCTTTAATAGGAATTATTAAGGTCTCACTTTGTGAATCCTCTTTCTCCATAACTTGTATAACCCTTGTATACTCTTCTTTATACATTCGGGAATCACTGAAATAAGCTTCAACCCCATGGAAGGGATTTATATCAGCAACTTCTTTTTGTACTCTTCCATTGCTATCAATGTATTTAAAACACTGATGAAGAGTAGAAGGCACCACATTATTTTCATGAAGAAAGGGCCTCCCCAGAAGAAGATTATAGGATCCCACGATCTCGATCACATAGAAAGTGACTTTGGATCTGAAATCGCCTATCTGAAGCTTCAGATGAATCTTTTCCAAAGGCTCGCTTCGGCTTTGATTGAATCCCAGGATAGTAGTAACCGTCTTAGAGAGCTTGTGAAGAGGGATTTTTAGTTCATCCAACAGACTCTTTGGTATTATGCTTATAGCAGACCCTGGATCAATGAGAATACGATCTATCTTCATTGTATCGATATAACCGGTGTAGTAGAGAGGCCGATCATGTCGATTATCCTCCAATAGCATGTTGTCTTGTGTAAAGGTGATATTTGGGATAATCTCTAATGCACTGTTGTAATGTAAGCAAGTGGCAGGTTCTGCATCTGGCTTCTTCAATTGTGCAAGACAAGAGTCAGCTTGTAGAAGTGCTTCACTTAATGTCTTTCGAATCTCTTTGGAAAGACGTAGAAGTTCAAAGAGGGACATTCTAGCTGGAGTATTAGCAAGCTGAGCTAAAATGTCAAAATTATAAGGCTTCTGAAGTTCAAGAGGAGAGGACTTCTTGCTTGGCTTATCAAACCGAGCCTGTTGTTTGCCTTTCTCCAGAGCTGTAGGCTTGGGAGGAACAGGTTCAGTGGATGATTCTTCTTCAGGAGGAACATTAGAAGCATCTTTATCAGCTGGAGGGATATCAAGAGGATCCTCAGGATTCTTGGAATAATCCTTTAGATAAGGTTTCCCCGTTCGAGTAGCACTAACAAGTGCTTCTTCTTTCTCTTTTGGCTCTATGTCAGGAATAGATCCAAGAGAAGTCATATGACATGACTTAATCTTTCCAGCCTTCTTGGACTTTCGAGAAGTAGTCTTTTGAGTAGAAGGCGATTCAAAATCTGCCACTAGATCAGGATGGATCCACATGATTTCTCCAGTTTCCAAAGTGATTGGCACTAATCCTTCAGACTGTGGAGGAGGAAGATTCACTATGTCAAGAGTTGCCTTGGGAATAGGAACGATCCCACTTTCAAGGAGTTGAGGAGGGAAATCTCCGAATTGCATAGAGACGACATTGGAGGTGACGGTCTTCTCTTTTGGAGTAAGAGAGATAGCTCCAGATTTAATCATTTCTTGGATCTTTTCTTTCAGTACATAACATGTACGAATTGTATAACCCAGCATTCTGTGATATGGGCAGTATTTGGGATGATCTGTTTTACCAGCTTCATCAGGTTTCTTGATCTCAGGTAATTGTATTTTATTACCTTTCAGCAGACATTCAAAGATACCAAGGACGTCGTCGTCATCGAAAGAGTATTCTTCTTTGGGGCGAGGTGTTCTTGGTTGTTGAGTTGTAGAAGAAGTTTGAACAGTTGATGCATCTTTGCTTTGAAGATTAACTTCAAGAGTTTCTTTTCCCTTGCGAGCATTATTTTTATTGTTAGTACCTTGACCTGTTTCTTTAGGAGTCATCTGTACTCCTAAACCTTTGAAGGTTTCAACACTAATTTCTGCGGCCTTGGCACTAACTATGAAAGAAGGCCAGTCTTGGAATTGAGTAGATCCTGTCCACATGCTGATGATTGGCAACAAGTTTGATTTGTATGTGTCGATGGTGACAGCATCAGGAGTTCCAAGAGGCATCTTCAGAGCTTCTCTTCAAAACCGTTCAATGTACTCTTCTGTAGTTTCATTATTTTTCTGCTTGATTCTAATAAGAGCAGACATAGTCATGTCATTGAGCCCTTCATAGAACCGTTCAAGAAACATCAGTTTGAAACCGGAAAATGAGGTAATGCTCCCATCTGGGAGACTTCTATACCATTCATAAGCCGTTCCCTTGAGACATCCAACAAACACCCGAGTAAGGAGAGCGTCGCTTGGTTGCAGCTGATCAGTCATCACTTCAAAGTGATTAATGAACTGACTTGGAGAAGTGGTTCTATCATAGAATGAGATAGTGGAAGGCTTGTATTTAGGAGGATACGATACTTGCTTCCATTCTATCGGATAAGGTTGTTTGATGCCTAACCTTTGTAAACTATCTTTCTGTTTAAATGCCTCGAATTGAGTTTTGAGATTCCTCAATTCTTCATTAACAACTCCAGAAGATTGTGGAGTTGTAACTTGTAGAGAATAGTTGGGAGGAGGAACAGCATTGTAAGCACTACCCCCAGCTCCAGAGAGACTAGGGTTTGGTTGAGCTGGTCCAGGAGTATTGGATTGTACTGCTGGAGGAACTTGTACTGGACTCATATCAGTGTCAGTTGGTATGGCATCTGGTACAGTCTGTCGATTTTGCATCTGTGTTGCCATGAGTTCATACATCGACTTCATAATATCAGCCATAGACTTTATTTGTTATTCCAAAGAAGCAATTCTTTGACCTTGAGGAGTCAAGGAAGAAGAAGGTTCATCAGTATTCCCATCAACCATATAAGTCATGACTGTACGAGGAATTATTGATGAACTGGTAGATGTTGTTTGTTCTGAATCATTGCTTTGTGCATCAAAGTCAATTATAGGAGAACTACCCCCAGTAGGAAGAGGTGGGAAGTTAGATTCTCCAAGAAATTCAGAATCATCTTCAGAGATCAAATTTCTTTGACTAGAGGCCAGGACTCTTGCTCTGGTATTTCTATATACTCCATCTGGACTATCAACTCTACCCCCAGCATCCCGAGAGGTCATATTGACAGAAGCAAATAAAGGCTCATCTTCATCAGGCATAGGTTCACACTGAATCCGATTGAAGACAGATTGTCATTTTGTTTGACATCTGCATTACATTGTAACTCTTGGCTGGAAGTCACATTCATGATCAACATGATCATGAGCCATTGATTGACATCTGTATTGAATTATGACTCTTGGATAGAAGTCACATTCAGCATGGTCCTTTGACACAGAATCACTTCTTCTCTTCTGTTGAAGATATTCTCGTAAATCTGTTTGTGAAGATTGAGGAGTATACTTCCTGTTCTTGGGTCTTGATGGCTCTTGATTATATAGAGAATGATTAATATGAGCCACATAGTTTCTTGCATACTCTGCATCTGGATCTCTTATCCTTGTTTCCAACTGGTATGGTTTCTTAACACCAGAAGTGTTAATTTTTGTTCTTAGATCAGTTGGAGGTAACACATTGGTTTTGGAAATATGGAGTTTTCCTTCCATTGATCTGGATATTTGCAGAGAAGAAAGAGTTGAACCACCCCCTTGATTAGGAGTTGGTAACAGACCTTTTCTAGACGAATTCTGTGCCCAATTCGAGGAAGTCATAGAAGAAAATATTAAGGAATGTTTCTTCTTAGACTCATTCAAGTTTTGAGACGTAGAATGTCCAGAAGGAAGAGTAGTCAAAAGACCACCTCCTTTTCTTTGACTAACAAAATTGTCAGTCAAAGCTGTTCCTGAAGTAAAAACTACAGGAGCAGAAGAAACAACTAAAGAGTTATTTCTTTTCGAAGGGACTTTGTGTGGAAGACCACCCCCAGTTCTGGTAGAACTTGGCAAAGAAGAAGAGATAGCTAAAGAGCTATTCTTCTTAGATGAAATACACGCTGAAACAGGCTTGGTTAAAGAACCAGTGCTGTTGGCGTGACTTTTGACTTTGGAAATACACGCTGGAACAGATTTGGCTAAGGAGCCAATATTGTTAGCGTGATTGTTGATTTTAGAATTACACACTGGAACAGACTTGGCTAAGGAACCAGTGCTGTCAGCGTGACTTTTGAGGTTAAAATTGTATGCTGGAACAGATTTGGCTAAGGAGCCAGTACTGTCAGCGTGACTTTCAACTTTGGAGACACACACTGGAACAGATTTGGCTAAGGAGCCAGTACTGTTAGCATGATCTTTGATTGCTCTCATCTTAGAGCGCACAAGAGTATGCGTGCTTGCAGTAGAGTTCTTGCCAGTGTTAGGAGCAGACACTGTGGCAGAGACTTCACCATTGGCTGCCAACTGATTCTTAGGGACATAGACAGAGTATCCCTTCGACTTGGCAGTGATGATGGAGGCTGTAGTGGGCTTACCACTCTTAGCCCGCTTCATTTCTTCATAGGCGAGTTGATCGAATTGGATCGTCATCACCTTCTTCGTCGAGCCGATTGACGAAGTATCGCATTGAGTTGTTGCCATCTCAGAAGAGGAGATGGTTTTTCCCAGCAGAGTCGCCAATTTGTTTTCCATAAATAAATTCCTTTATTTATTGTGTATCTGGGAAAATTACAACTGTGGGAATCTGATCTAGAAGACGATCACTTTATCCCTTGGACTATGCGAAGAAGAAAAGCTCTCAAAATTTTGACAGTAGATAACTATGTATCTGTCCAATGAATGAGAAAAAGAACTCTATTTATAGAGTCAAAAAAATAATAACTGAAAAGATAACTGTCTTCACAGCCTGTGCTTAGTTGAAAATCATGCAGGATTTAACATACGCAAAGTTGTGAGCAGTTACTGGACGTGGCCTGTAACTGTTGGACACATGGCAATCATGTATGAGTCGTGTGCAAGTTACAGGACACACAGGCGAGAGATCAGTGGCATGGCTGCCACGTACTCCAATTTGATGAAATCTACGCAGACTTGTTGAAGACGAAATCCACGCAGACTCAGGGTAGAAAGCTTCAAAATCCACGCAAACTTGGGGCAAGAAGCTTCAGAATCCACGCAGACTTGGTGAAGACGAAATCCACGCAGACTCGGGGTAGAAAGCTTCAAAATCCACGCAAACTTGGGGCAAGAAGCTTCAGAATCTACGCAGACTTTGATGAAGAAAACTTCAGAATCCACGCAGACTTGAGGAAGAAAACTTCAGAATACACGCAGATTTGGGATAGAACTGCCAGCTGTCTTGATTCAGCGTGCCTCGACTGACACAAAATCTCTGGCAGTGATTGCTTTTGTCAGTCACATTAAATGACAAGAAGCTCTTTTGGTACGCCAACTTGACGAAGGTTGAGTCTTGCTGAAGAAGATTTTGAAAATCACGCAATAGACGGCTGTGATCTCTCGAATTCTATGCATACGTGGCATACGAAGAGACATTCTTCGACTGTTGTACTGTCAGTCATAATTACTCTCTGACAAATGATGAGCTGTCTCCCCAACGTGATTTGTAAATATTGTCCTGATCAACTGAGCGTGACTTTTGACTCTGTCCTGATCAACTCAGCGTGACTGTCATTTTTTAAAGGCCTACAACTATCAGGTCATGTCAGGTTATTATTTCAGGAGTGCACCACTATAGGTCACTATCATGTCATGCTCAATTATCAATTCCAAACATATCAAGTAAATTCGTGATTATCAAGTTCAGGACAAAAGGCATAAGGATATAAAATGGACGTTAAATATCTAATAAAATATCAATATACATGGCTATAGAAGATCCAGCGTAAGTAGGGTCAGGTCTAGTTGCGCCTGAACATCAGGTTGCGCCTGAGTCAGACTGCGCTCAAGTCAGGCTGCGCTCAAGTCAGGCTACGCTCAAGTTAGGCTACGCTAAAGTCAGGCTACGCTCAAGTCAGGCTACGCTCAAGTCAGGCTACGCTCAAGTCAGCGTATGCAAGATATACGCTTCCAAAAGGCAGCGTATGTACTCCATACGACTCCTCTTCAAGGCAGCGTATGAGGTCCATACGACTCCTCATCAAGGCAGCATATGAGGTCCATACGACTCCTTGCCAAGGCAGCGTATGAGGTCCATACGACTCCTCATCAAGGCAGCGTATGAGGTCCATACAACTCCTCATCAAGACAGCGTATGAGGTCCATACGACTCCTTGCCAAGGCAGCGTATGCAAGACATACGCCTCCAAAAGGCAGCGTATGAGCCAGACTGCGCTATGCTAAAGAGCGCGCGCAGCTCAGTGGCGCAAGCTAAAAAGCTCGTGCACTGCTTACTGTCTTCTCCAAATCAGCAAGAACTCCATGGTTGAACCCAAAGCTTCAAAAGTCCATAACTTGGTCAAAATAAGTCCAAATCCAACTTTTCAAAGGTCAAAATTGGGTATAATAAAATTCTCTACAACATGGAACCATCAAAACTTGAAAACAAAGAAGTTTTATAGATCAAAACCACCAAAATCCAAAAATAACTAATTTCTAGATCTACAAAAATTAAAGCCTCAAAATGGAAAATGACAAGTTCTAATGTGTCTTAGAAACATGAGGAGAAGCTAATGGAACAATAAAAATGGGCTCTCTTATGGAAGTAAGTTGCACTTGCCTAGACCTCTCTCTTCTCTCTCTGGTAGGTGAATGGAGTAAATAGAAGAAAAAGAAGAGATTAATGAAGAGAGAGAAGAAGAATAGGTAATAAATATGAGTGGTGGTAGTTGGTAGGGGGTTCACCCCTTGGTTCATGATGAACCAAGAGCAATCCCAAACCGAACCAAGGCAACCCAAACCAAGAATAAACCAAGCCCAGGGAGGAAATTAAGCAAGGAAATCATGCAATACAAGAATAAATACGTACACGTATTCCAGAAATACGTAATACGAACCACATGTATTACACTCGGCCTGAGCCGCATGGAGCGGCTTCATTCTGAGCCGCATGGGAAGTCTTCGCTCGAGCCGCATATGATCGTCCACGTGATCAAGGCCACGTGGCATTTTATGGATCTCGAGGGATTTGTGTCAGAGATCTTTTTCTCTTCCCTAGGGGGCTGTCATTATGACAGGGTCATAATTACTTTTTTTGTATCAAAGCTGTCACTTTTTCAGAATTGTCAGCCATCACAGTAATTAATGCATTATGGGTCGAAGGGGAGCGTTGTTACGCTACGTGTCTTCTGAGCCGCATGAAATATTTTAGACCGTATAGTTCCTGAGCCGCATAGTCCTTCTGTGCCGCATAGACTATCTGAGTCGCATGGGTTTTCCTGGCCGCATGGGTCGTTTTCTTTAATATTTTCTATACTTCTACAAGACCCCCTTCAAAGTTTTCAATTTGTAAAATTGAAATACTTTGAATAAGAAGCATGGTCGCATTCTTCTGGCCGTATATGCTACGTCGGCCGCATGGATAACTCGGCCGCATGAATGTTTTGGCCGAATGAATGTTTCAGCAGCAGGGTTGTGTCAGCCACATAGCTCTCTGCCACGTACGCGGGCCTTTGATTGCCTCGAATTCGTTAACTCCGTCTTTAGGGGGAATCCCAAGGGTTGGCTCATTAAATCTTTTTTGGATACTATGCCCTGGGTGAATCTTGGGGATAAAATTCGAGGAGTCGGTTGCGCCTTCTACGAGGCGATTACTAATCCACGTGTCTTCCCCTTCTCTCCTTCCTATAAATAAGAGAGTTTTGAGAGAGAGAACTTCTTTATTTTCTCTCTTACTGTAAATCTTTTATGTCCCGATCTTTATTTCTCTCTTCGATTTTAGCAGATGGCTCCCAAGAAAACTGTTGCGGCAAAGAAGGCAGCGTCTTCGTCGAAGGGCAAGGCTGCTTCTACTTCGACTGAGGCCGCTCTTCCTTCGGTCGTCGTCCCCAATGTTCATCCTGACATTCGCCCCCTATTGTTGGTAAGGAGATTGTATGAGTTAAAAAAAACCCTAACCGCTATGGCTACGTCGCATACTTTATGCACGAGCCTTTACGAGCCGCATGTTCATCCTATGGCTGAGCTGCGAGCCGTATAAGAATATCCATTGTGTCCGCATATGCGCTTTACTGAGGAAGCCGCATAAGCGACGCTGAGCCGCATGGACTTTCACTAAACCGAGCCGCATAAGTGTTTTCTTGAGCTTGAGCCGTATGAGGCTTTGTTAAATTAGAGCCGCATGGGTGCTCTCCTGAGCCGCATGGGACTTGAAAGCCCCCAACCATTCTTTTTATCCATCTTTTTAACTCACCCTTTTTCTGTCTTCTTTTCAGTGAATTTGCCAGTAAATGCTGCTGGAGAACTCCTGGTGGGTAGTGCCCAAGCTGCCCTGGGTTATAGGTATGACCATATTGTTCAGCATATGGCGGATCAACTGCCAAGTGACGAACCCTCGGCTAGACTAAATGCCATCAAGAATCAGTCTTTCCATTTTCTTAATGCTATGATGAACTCCGGGAAATTTGAAGGGGAGTATTTGAAGCCTGCGTTCTTTTTTGGAGACGCCTTGACCGTGGAGAACAGTCATGTTCTGGAGGTGTCGGACAATTGGAGTTTTGTCTCTAACGGGATGGCGATCCGCATCCCCCAGATGGAGCGACACTTTCCATTATCTTGGTTCAATATGCTCCCATTGGACCGGAAGATGGAGGAGACTTTAACCCCTACCAGAAGTGGGATGTTCGTGGGGAACATCCATTATAATAACAATCTGAAGTCCGTGACTGTCGGCAAGATGCATACTAGCTGTTCTGTGACGGGATTGGTCCCAGGTTCCTTCTTGAATGTGGCGGGCCCTAACTTCATATTTTCTACCGCCGATACTTTTATAAATCAACTTGCTCGGAAGGGCTCCTATCCCGTTAGCCGGTTGATGTTCCCTGGTTGGGTACATCCTATTCCCTCGTGGACCAATCTGTCTACGTGGATCTTGCAGAAGTATGAGGCCTTTTTGTGTGAGATTGGCCTTTACCACGCTCTCCGAGGCACCAGTCATGGCTTGTCCATAAACAAGAAGCTGTTCATGTCTCTGCTGGAGATGTATAATTGCCGTACGGGAACCTTTTACACACCTGTAGGGGAAATGGGACTCGTGCTCCATGAAATGCACGCGGTCTCCAAGCTTCCTTGGGGGACGAAGCTTTTAAAGCGTATACTCCCACTAATAAGGAACTCGAAGATTTGGAACGACGGTATCCTGGCTTCGTGGCTCTTTACCAAGAGATATTGTGCCATTATAGCACGTGTCATCAGATAACCCAAAAGGATAGTAACTCAGAAGGGAATGCTCCCCACACCAAGGACTGGGTGCACTATCTCTTCCTGACAGATGCCTCAGGTCAAGTTACCTCTCGTCGCCCTCGATCTCGGGAAGCGGTTAAGGACTTGGTGTCGTCGGCTAAGAGAGTGGCCACTACCAGTGACAGATTCGGGAGTAAGACTGACCCTTTTGGTTACTTTTACCAGGATACCCAAGAGCTATCCGAGAAGGCACTTCTGGCAGGATTTTTGATGATCTGGCTACGAAATTGTGTAGTCTCGGGAGGAGCCAGTTCTATTGAGAGAATTAGTCGTAACTTCATCCTTCCGGCTGTGAAGTTAGTTTTGCGAATCAGGCTAGCCCTCCTCCCAGCCATGGTATGCATCATCCATCGTGGCCTCCGTACCTTCACATCTAAGGTCATCGTTCACGACGTGACCAAGGATTTCGAACGGACTGAGTTGCCCAATCACTATTTGATGGGGTGGTTGTTGATACATTATCCGTCTTTGATGAGACCGGGCTCTAAAGACGGTGTAACTGATGACGACGCATTCATCTTCCGTTATCGTGATGAGCCTTGGGAGTATGAGACCATGCGGGCTTGTCGGACGGCATTGACGAGGGCAGATATGTACCATATTTTCGTATCCGTCCCTCGCTTTACTGCTAGGGACATAAAGGCAGTACATCTTGACGGTACTGTGCCCCCTCAACTTCTGGACGGCCAGATGCTCATGTGGCTTGGATAATGGGGAACGGTTATTCCAGGAGGCCGAGCGTCGGGCTCGACGACGAATTAAGCGGGGGACCACCTCAGTGAGAAATCGGCTCCTGGAATTGTGTAATGCTGAGCTGTAGTCGGCCTTTTCTTCTTGTTTTGTTTCTGTTTTCTTTCTTTCTGAAAGGAACGTGATCCCGAAATATGTAATACTTTTTTCTTCCTTCAAGTAAAGAGTACTTTCCCTTCTACCCTTTATTTGCGTTTGTTTGTTGTACCTGTGATATTGCGGTGATGTTCTCCCCCGCATAGGGGATATATTTGTGGACCTGTTATCCATGGCATACCTTGGTTTTAGGTACAGATAACAAGTTTCGGTCAGGATACCTGAAGCAGCCATGGCAAAGTGGTCATGGGTGCTCTTGGTATTGGAAAAAGGAATGCCATAGAACAGCTGGGCTCCTGGGGCATGATGAGATGGTTGGTTTGTGCTAAAAAACTTAGCTGAGGATATTTGTGGGCCTATTATCCTTGGCGTACCCTGGTTTAGGATGGATAATAAGATGAAGGGGAACCGACATACTTGCTCAACGGTAATGAGGACATGGCAAGTAGAAAAGTTTTTTAAACGTAGAGTCTTCCTACTCAGAGGTAATGAGGACATGGCAGGAGTGAACTCGACGGAGGATATTGGTGGCCAACAGAGGACATTTGTGGTCAACAGAGGACATTTATGGTCAACAGCGGATATTTGTGGTCAATAGAGGACATTTATGGTCAACAGAGGACATTTGTCGACCTATTACCCTTGGCGTACTCCGGTTGTGGGTACAGATAATAGGTAGAAAGAGGATCATCATACTTACTCAGAGGTAATGAGGACATGGCAAGTATGAAGGTTTCTTCGACGGAGCCTTCCCATTCAGAGGTAATGAGGACATGACAGGAGTGGGCTCAATTAAGGAGGGTACATAGAACGACTCAGAGGTAATGAGGACATGGAGGTTCTATGTAAGGGGTGATTTGTTTTTGGCGGAAGTGGAACGACTCAGAGGTAATGAGGACATGGCCGTTTTGGAAATTTGTGGATCGATTACCCTTTTTGTACACTGGGAGTGCGGGTATTAGATCATGAGGGAGGATCTCCTTCAAGAAGAAAGTTCAGAGGTATGATCATACATGACTTGCTACCTGAAAGAGTGATCGAGATGTGAGTTCAGAGGTACCAGCGGGTACATGACTCGAGAATCTGGATAATGGTGTGTGTGAATTCAGCGGTACCAGCGGGTACATGACTCAAAAATCTAGAAAACTATGAGGGTAAGTTCAGTGGTACCAGCGGGTACGTGACTCAATAATCTGGAGAGTGTTGTTTAGACATAATATTTCTTTAGGAACTTGCCATTGACGGGCAACATGAGCAAGTCTCCATTTTGCTTAGCGAGGCGGTAAGCACCGTTGGAGAACACGGCCTCGATGACAAATGGACCTTCCCATTTTGGCTGGAACTTGTCGGCGGTCTTGTGAGTCATGACCATTGGCCTCCGGACTGCCAGAACAAGTTCGCCCACTTGGAATATTCTGATTTTGACCTTCTTGTTGAAGGCTCCTGAGATGCGTGCTTGGTATAGCTCGATCCTTTGCTGAGCTAGGAGGCGCTTTTCATCTAAGGCCTCCAACTCTTGTAGTCGACGTCGGTAGTTGTCATCCGTCGTCAATTAATAAGTGAGGGCGACGCGGAGTGAGGGTATTTGAGTCTCTAATGGAAGAACTGCCTCACTCCCATATACTAGAGAGAATGGTGTGTTCCCGGTAGCTGTTCGGACTGTAGTACGGTACGCCCATAAACACTCGTCGAGCTTCTCGTTCCAGTCACGTTTGTTAGAGGAGACAAACTTCTTGAGGAATTTGATAATTGTTTTGTTGAACACCTCTGCCAACCCGTTCGCTGCCAGGTTGTACGGTGTCGAAGCAATATTCTGAATATAGTGCTTATCGCAAAACCGATAGAAAGCGTGGCTTGCAAACTGCGGACCATTATTATGGATGATCCTTCGGGGTAGTCCAAAGCGATAGATGACGTGATGCTTAAGGAAGCTGATCACGTTTGAAGTCTTAACTTCTGCGAGTGGGACAGCTTCCACCCATTTGGAGAAGTAATCAGTGATCGCAAGTATGAAGCGATGTCCTCGGAAGGAAGGTGGGGTGATTGGACCAATGATATCCATTCCCCATGCTTCGAATAGCCAGGACGCCACTGTCGGATGTAAAAATTTGGATGGTTGGTGAATGAAGTTCGCGTAGACTTGGCAGGCTTTGTATTTTCTTGCATAGTATATCGCATCTGCCACCATTATGGGCCAGTAGTAGCCCATTCGATGGAGGCGGTCTTGTAATTTAGGGCCAGGCTGATGGGCCCCGCAGACACCGTCATGAGCTTCTCGTACGGCTTCTTTGGCTTCTGCGTCTGACAGACACCGAAGCAGTAATCCGCCGTAGGAGCGGCGATACAGCATTTTCGTCTTTGTATCGTAGAAGAATCTGAGAGAACGCCGTCTGATAGAAGTGGCTTCCTTTGGGTTCTCGGGCAGGATGTCGTAGACGATGAAGTCGATGAATGGTTGTCTCCAGTCTGGGGCATCATCGATCGTCTGGGCGGAATAACTCGCCACGAATTGCACATTGTTCTTGGGACAGACCAGTTCGTGGCCTATCACATCCACAGATTGGCGATCATAGTTCGTAACTGCTAGGGAAGCGGCAAGACCAGCTAGGGCATCAGCTTCAATATTTCAGAGTCTGGGGACATGTTCGATGAAGAACCCCTCGAACGACGAGATGATGTCAATCGCTATTTGGTGATAAGGGATCATGTCTTCGTGGCGGACCTCGTATGAGCCTCGGATCTGATTGACGATTAGTTGGGAATCGCCGTATGCTTCAAGGTATTCTACCTCCAGCTCTCTTGCAAGTTTGAGGCCAATGACCAGAGCGTTGTACTCGGCCACATTGTTAGAGCAGGGTTCTATGAGAAAATAAGCGCGGTTAATCACCAATCCGGAAGGGAAGACCAGCACTACCCCGACAACGACGATGATGTTGCCTTTAGTTCCGGTCCTCGAAGCACCGTCGAAGAACATTTGCCATATATCATCGTGAGAGGTTGCATGCGAGTCGGCGACCTCATCTGGGATCTCTTCAAATATTCTGGAGGACTCCGAGCCTGGGTGGGCTGCTAAGAAGTCTGCCAGGGCTTGACCTTTGACTGCCTTTTGTGGGACGAAGATCATATGATAAGGGGACAGCAATATTGCCAATGTAGCGAGGCGAGAGCTGAGTGCCCCTGGTTTAGTCATGAGGACCCTGAGAGGGTTGACTCGTGAGATCATATGTATCGTTTGTTCGGTGACATAGTGCCGCATTTTCTGAATGGCGAACACCATGGCAAGGCATTCCTTCTCCACAGCGGTGTATCGGTGCTCTGGCCCAATCATCATTCGGCTGAGGTAATATATAGCTTGCTCATGGCCTGCGTCATTATTTTGTGCCAGCAGAGCCTCGAAGGAATGTTTTATTGCTCGTACATAGAGCAGGAATGGTTTTCCAGAAACCGGGGCCACCAGGACTGGAGGGTTCGACAAATATTCTTTGATGCTGTCGAAGATGTGCTGGCATTCTTCATCCCATACGAATGAGACGCCTTTCTTCATGAGATGGGTGAATGGTCGACATCGTCCGGAGAGGTTGGAAATGAACCTCCTGATGTAAGCCAGCCTCCTTTGAAGGCCTCTGAGTTCGCAGAGATTTTTCGGAGGACCCATCTTCATGATTGCTTTCGTCTTCTCGGGGTCTACATGGATACCCTGTGCAGTAATGATGAAGCCCAAGAACTTCCCGCTGGATACACCCAGAAAGGACTTCGTAGGATTTATTTTCAAATTGTGCGCTCGTATTAGGTCGAATACCGTCCTTAGATCCTGCAGATGGTCTTCCTTGCAGCGACTCTTAACGGCGATGTCGTCAACATAGCACCCCACTGTCTTGCGTAAGTGGTCTCTGAAGATGGAGCTCATGGATCTTTGATATGTGGTGCCGGCATTCTTTAAAGCGAAAGGCATGACTGTGTAGCGGTACGTGCCAATTGGTGTTCGGAATGATGTATGCTTTTCGTCGTCAGAAGACATTTTGATTTGGTTGTACCCCGAGAAGCCATCCATAAATGATATATGTTTGAAGCCGCAGGTATTGTCGATCATGATGTCTGTGATAGGAAGGGGGAATTCATCTTTGGGGCACGCCTCGTTCAGATTGCGGAAGTCGATGCTGATTCGAATCTTCCCATTCTTCTTGAGGACGGGCACTATATTGGCGACCCAGTTGGGATGTTGCTCCTCATGAATGAAGCCGCTGGCTATCAGTTTGTTGACTTCAGTTTCGATCGCGTCCATGATGCCTGGGCGGAAGCGTCGCTGTTGTTGCTTGACTGGCTTCGCATCCGGCCGAATGTTGAGTTGTGAAGAGCAATGTCGGGATTTAACCCTGGCATGTCTTCATAGCTCCAGGCGAACACATCAATGTGTTCTATGACAAGTTCTAGCAGCGACTCCCGCTCTTCGTATGCTAGGCTTTTACTGACAAAAATTGGTTTTGGAGAAGATTCGCTACCGAGATCAACCTGTATGACTTCATCTTCAGTAGGAGGTTCTTTCAGTTCGAACTGTTTTTCCCATTGTGCATCCAATTGCTGGGCCTACGGCTCTAGTTCGAGGATCTCGGGAATATCTTCGTCTTCTTCGTAAGCGTCGGCGAATGCCATGTTGACTGACAAGACTTGTCTGAACACGTCTTCGACGCTGGTATTCGAGTAAGAAGTTGGTGACCCGGTTGAATGTGACTGCCAGTCGCATTCTTCATCTGAACTCTCAGGGGTCGTAGTAGGCGTTACATACCCTAACCCGCATCTAGTTTTGCTATAGTAGTCCTACGGTTTGCCCGCCGGGACTGGCGGCTTCAAAGGTAATCGTCGCCCAGTACCGTAGTTCAAACCTGGCATCGTCTCCAGATCATACCCCTGTTTCTGCATGAGATATTTTGATTGGGGGCTATAAAGATACAGAGGCAGTCTTCCGGCATCTGACCCGAGGTCGGCTTCCTCTATGGTGAAGGGATGCGAGTCATCCTTTCGGCCGAAGATGATTGGATGGTCCCCTCCCTCGATTATTCGGTACGCGTCTTCTACTGGAGTAAGCTGGATCGCGGTGTACACATTTGTCACCTGTGTGTGTAGGTGAGTGCCTATACCGTGTTCCATAGCATACATTGTACATAGCTTATTGAGCTCGGTGTAGTTCAAAGATAACCGTTTATTGATGAAGTAAGGTATCTTTTCTAAGGGATTACATCATCCGTGGCGGGAACGTCAGTATGGGCAGCCACATACTTGGCTAGCTCTGGTTCCTCTTCGGCTACCCCCTGTATAAATAAAGACTGAGATGACGCCCTGGGCAGCTTGATTGTCAGAGGTTCAGCTGATGGAGCAGAGCGTGGAGTCGTTGGCAGACTAGCGACCCCCAGTTTGGCACTTGATGTAGAGCGAGGAGTGGCTGGTTCGCTAGAAGTGTCAGATCTTGTATCGGGGTGACGACCCATCTTGGAAAGGCGTATCGTCAGTGGCCTATCGGAGGGATTGAGCTTCTCCATTTGGGGTTGACCGACTCTCGGCAGTCTGATTGTCAGTAGCCCCGTTGTGGGTCTCGGCACTTGGCCGGACCTTGGCAGCCGGATTATTATCTGCTCCTCGTACGCCGAGAGGCTGATCGCGTCCTTCCGCAGAGTGGCAGTAAGGGCTACGGATTTACCCGGTTTGCGAGCTTGGAGGTGGATCGTCAGAGGTTCTTCTGATCCTGTAGCTATCTCGGTATGAGCTTGTACATCTCCTTCATCAAGGTGCCTCTTTGACTTTTCGTATAGGCAAGAGTCTGAGTAGTAGGATTCGACCCCTTTGAAGGGATCGATATTAGCAAATTCTGTCCTCACGAAGCCGTGTTTGTCGACATATTTGAAACACTGGTGTAGCGGGAAAGGCACGATCATGTAATCGTGTATCCATGGGTGCCCCAAGAGGATGTTGTAAGAAGTGTCTGCATCTATGACGTAGCAGGTGACTTCGGATTGGAGATCGCCAATCTGACACTTCAGACGAATCTTCCCGATTGGGTAGCTCCTACCCGAATTGAAATCGCTAATGGCGGTGCTTGTGGGTGTCAGGCGATGCATTGGGATACGGAGGTGATGTAGCAGACCCTTCGGGATGATGCTTATGGAAGAGCCAGGATCTATGTGCATCCGATCCACCTTCACGTCGCCGATGTATCCCATATAGTATAGCGGGCGATCATGTAGGTTGGTTTTGATGAGCATGTCCTGCGGAGTGAAGACAATGTTAGGCATTGCTCCCGTACAGGCGCTGTCTTGGAGATCTGTAGGCGGGTTTTCTCCCGTGAGGTTGACCTGAGCCAGGTACGCATCGACATTTTGGAGTGCATCGCTCAAAGCTGCACGAACATCCTTGGAGAGTCTCAGGAGTTCGTATAATGACAACTTGGCCGGTGTGTTGGCCAACTGCGCTAATATGTCGAAGTTGTAGGGCTTCTCCAGCCCCTGTGATGCCTCTTTTCGGAGGGATTTGTCAAAACGAGTCTCCCTTGGCCTAGGCTTGTCGGTCGTCGGAGGCTGAGCCGGTCCCGGAGCGTCGGTTGTAGCGGGCTGATGATCTTCAGTCGAGTTGTCAACTACGGGTTGGGATTGTGCCCCCGATCGAGTGACGACGGCTGTAGCTTCTTCGATTTCTGTCGAGATTGTGTGGCAGGTCCTGACTTTTCCACTTGTAACACCCACTTTTCTAAAATAGGGGAAAATTTGAACTTTTGTATTTTTAAATCATTAAAATATTTGATTTTAGTCATGAGATGATTTTTGGTGATTTTTAGTTATTTTTAAAACTATTTAATTGAGTAAAATATGAAATTGGTGTTTTGCTAGTGTAACATTAGTCATACATGACCTAGAAGACTAATCATGACCAGGGAGACCTAATCATGTGTTTAGGATTTCAAATTTCTACTTTTAAGCCTAGGGGTATTTTGGTCATTTTGACACTTTTGTGAAATTGTGAATTATATTAATTAAATATGTGCTAGTTAAATTGTTGAGTCTTGACCTAGAAGTTAGCCTAATCTAGATGTTAATCATGACCCTAGAGACTAAGTTAGAGGATTTTAATTAAGTAATCACATTAGTGTAATATCTAGATATTTGTTAGAGATATTTTAGGCTAAAGGTTAAAGAGGGCTACTTTTGTTATGAGCCATTAGATTGCCTAGAAATTATTGGAGAAACCTTAGCCACTCATCCTAAACCCTAACCCTAACTTAATGGCAGCCAACACACATCCCCACCCTCTATAAATACATCCCATTAATCATTTGCACCATTTTTAATTCATTTTAATTGCCTCTTTTGTGTTCTTCCCTAAACTTCTCCCCAAATATCCAAATCAACTCCAAATTGAGCCTACTTTCTTGCATTGGGATCCCCTACCATTGAGGGTGCTAAGGGGAGCTAGCTAGCAAGGTTGCACAAGCTTTTGGCATCACCAAGTGAAGAGGACACCCCCCCTATTCTAGGTTTTTCATTGAGTTTTCACTCAATGGGTAAATGCCCTCATACATAGTTAAATTTCTATTTTCTCTTCATGAATGCATGCATCTAGGTACCAGGGACCTATAGGCTAAGTTTGGTAGAAATTAGATTGGGTTTGGTGTCCATGTCGGACACGTATCTAGGTTCTAAATCAAGTGTTTGATGATTTGCCACAGTGAATTAAATGTTGTTATTTTCAAAAACTATTTGAACAAATTTCTAGCCCTATAGGTGTAGATCACAGAACCCTAACTCTGAGCACAAATTAGACCTGTGTCCATGTTGAAAATCGATACGAACCCACTGCCAGGATACGGCACTGAGGCATACAGCCTCCCCTGCTACTCGACCCAATTTTCGGACACGACACGCCTTGAGGACACGTGGAAATTGACACAGAGGAGGGGGCCATCACTGTTAGACCCCCCCTCAAATATCATGACCTCTCGTGTCGTGTCGAGAGAGCTCTGACACGAATACGAGTTCTACACTGCACAGTGCACACACGCACAGAGCCAACTTCGAGCGTATCGTGTCGCACGGACATGCCACGTGGACACGATACAGGGTGTCGATCGTGTAGCCCTACATGTGGGCTACACGTGTGCATGGACACGTGGCTCCACGTGTGCACGGACACGTGGCTCCACGTGGCCTGTGTCGAGTGCACGAGTCCCTGGACTCGCTGCACGACGCTGTATGCACGCGTGTGTGTCTACGTGTGTGCGTAAGTATTTGGACACGTTTGTGTCCAGATTCTTGACACATTATGGCTCGACAGACACATACACAAGTAGTACTCTGATTACCAACCTATTAGTTGTAAATTAGATGTTTAATTTGATTCGAATTGGTTTTGGTTTCAAGGAGGTTTTTACTGATACATGTTATTATGTGGTTCACTGTTTTCAAACATTTTCAAATGTTCAAATTCGATTTTAAACAGAAAATTACATTATATCTAAGTTTAGTTTATATCTCCAAATTAGTTTATGATATAGGTTTTGGATCTTCAAATTGAATTGGGTTCGATTCATTTCAAAATCCTTTTTTTATACCATGAGAACAGTTCAAGTTCTGAGTTTTGATGCAAGGTTAAAACTGAGTTTTTTGTGTTCATTCAAAATAGGGACTTTTTACCACTTCAATGAAACTGAGAAATTAAGTTGGGTTGTTGATATGTTATTTCATTGCTATATATATAGACAACATGTTAGGTTCATGTATGAGAACTTGGGTTTGTATGTTGAGAAAACTGTGAATGTGTTTAGGAAATCTGAGAATTTCCTATAGTTGAAAACTGAGATTTAACTGAAATGGATGTTCACATGATTTCAGAGAATTTGATTTAACTGAGATTTACATTGGTAAACTGAAAACTGGGTCTGAATAGGCTGTTTCCTAAACATCACTTGTACTCCTATTTGAATCCTAGTGTATAACTTTGGGTTAGATGAGTGTTTTACTTTTAAATGAGGAATGTTAAATGAGTGAACTACAGGAACATGAGACTGAAATTGGGTTAGCTTATGGCTAAACTGATAATCGTGACTATTTCCACTGTTTTCCTTGTGTTCTATATGATTTCTGGGGTGTTTTCTCATGTGGTGTGAACCTGGAAATGTAGGCATTCATTGATTTCTGTGATTAATGGAGACCTGGACTTGTTTTCCTTTACACCATTAAGTCCCTGTCAAGAGTTTGTTTCAATGCCTCCAATATTGTATTAACCTGGATATGAATGCATACACTGAATTTATGATACCTGAAATGTAATGGTTCCTCCCCATTTTTCCTCAACTGTTAACAGTGGACAGGGTTACACTGTTTTTCCTATTTTTGATCCATCTAGTCTTACACATTGCTGTCATGTATGCCAAATTTTTATATACACATTTCACACACTCTATGTATGCTCACTGATTTCCTTGTTACACTTCATTCACTGTCACACGGTGCACTCACATGACACACACTGCTCTCTCTTTCTCTCTTTCACTATTTTTTGGTAATTCCTGTACATTGTTTTACCACACACACACACACACACAATTTCATATACACACAAAATCACATGCCACCTAATCCAATTCCTGTCACATGTTGCACACACAAATGCACCCTCTCTCTCATTCTCTCTATATAAATTCCTAGTCTTCATAAAGTTAAGTTTATGTATGTGATAGGTATACATATTTAATATGTGAAATGTTGCCTATATATATATATGTATGTTGAGCTATATGTGTATATATATATATATATCTATATATTAGGGTTGTGTATCTTTTGGGTATCTAGTATGGATACCTACTTGGATGAATAGGTTATACAAGTATGTGTATATGTCTCATATATATACACTTGTGTGTTCACTATATATATGTAATATATGTATACATGTGTTAGGTGTAGGCCTAGACGTAAACTAGGAAGGGTGTTGTTGGTTTGACTTGTGTAGTATAGGCTAATGTGGACTAGTGTAGACTAGATAGCCTAGTTTAGACTTGGTTAGACCTTGTTGACCTAGTTTGACTTCTAAGGTTGACCAGAGTTGACCAAGAGTTGACTTTGGCCTAGATTGACCTAGAATCATGTAGAATGCATAGTAGGACTTCATTTTACCATTTTGGCCTTGTTGTGACTTGTGTTGTTCTGATCAGGAGCCAGACACCACTCCTCGGACAGTACTTTCATATCGGACACTCAGATACCAGGCGAGTACATTCTCTGATCGTTTCATACTTGTCACGACTTATATTCTCGTTCTAGATTACTTTTACTTGATGCTGTCACGTTATCATCACGGATTGGTACTATACGGATCTCTTCTTGGGATGTTACCCCCTTAGCGGGCGCATCGCTTACTTTATAACATGTGTTTCATGTACATCATGTATTCCTTGTTTCTGCGTTATTCATGTACACTCATGTTCTCTCATGTTCTTTCATGTACGTTCATGTACTTTCATGTTCTTTCATATACGCTCATGTTTTCTCATGTGTTTTTTGTGTAACCAAAAGATCATGTATGTAACGTAACTGGACTAGATCCTTGTGTATTGATTGTGGGTAAGATGAGTATAAATGGTCATGTGATTTACCATCATTTACACTCTGTTACTTTTCATGTTCATCATGTACAACCTAAGCCAATTATATGCCATCTCGTACTCTAAATCACTAGTCACTTACAGTTCTTACTTATCATGTATATATTTCCAGTTATCAAATATCTCTCCTGTTTCATGTACATCTGCTTACAGCGTTTCATGTATCTTACTCTTTTGCTTGCTTTATATTTCCTGCCATGATATGAACTGCATGAGATGTACTGTGCTCGCTCCTGTCCTGACTGGACCTGTTGAAAATATTACAGAGGATGAGGATGAGGCCCTTTGTACCACCTATTATGGAGCAGGCTTAGACGACACCTACGACCTGGCTCCTCTGGAGGACCCAGCTGCAGTTCAGGATACTACTCCCATAGTCTAGGCTAGTCAGCTAGGCTTTATCTTTCTTTTCAGCATTGTTTTTGACTTTCAGTTGTTGTTTTGAGATGTATATATTCTTTCATATTCTGTAGTTGAACTCTGTATTCGGGATGTTTGCTGAGATGTTATCTTAGACACTTAGACTTTTCTGATTATCTGTACTTCATTTTGAGTTCTATATCGTATCGTATTTCTTCTTCCTTAGTTGTGATTAAGTTTACATTCTGCTATGTCACCCCCATTCGGGGAGTATAAACTGCTTAGCTTTATATTGTTAGATGTTGTGACCTAGGACAGCGTTCTACTGCCGACACTGCGGCGTAGGCTGGACGTACCCACTTCTCGTGCCCTTACTCTAGGGTACGGGTCGTGACACGTTTTTAGTGGTGGCCCATGCAGGTCGAGTTTATGTATTGGTATTCGAACTAGAGTATCACTACAGCCTGCAGTAGGAGTAAAATATTTTTGGGTACTCAATTACATTAGGAAAAGCTCTTAACATGATTCTTGTTATCAAATTCTTGCTACTTTAATACTTCCTTTTGAAATAAATTGTCCTCCCTTGATTTATCGCTTCTTTCTCAGCAATTGATACCCTTGTTTGATCTGTCTTCAGGATGGTGGAGACGCGGTTACAGCGTGCCATTCATGGAGATACTGTAGAGGGGACTGCTACCTCTCAGCCAGTTCGGCAGGGTCGGGAGGCTACAGCTTTTGCCACCTCTGCTCATATTGGGACTTCAGCAGCAGCAGAAGGTATGCCTCCACGAGATCGGAGGCAGGACCCAGTCACCCCAGAGATGTCTTTCCAGCAGCCACCGCCTACAGGATACGTGGACACGGCACAGATGTTTGCCTACTTCCAGCAGTTCATGGACCAGCAGCAGGTCCGACAGGACAGGGGCATGGAGTTGGCCATTACGACAGTCGCAGCTCGACCAGCAGTCCAGCAACCGAAGACACCTGGGATCGAGCAGTTCCAGAAGATGAGCCCCAGAGACTTCCTAGGGACGGAAGGGATTATATATGCTGACGAGTGGATCGAGCATATAGAGGAGATCTTTCGCCTGGCCCGGATACCGGCAGATCTCCAGATAGAGGCTGCAGCTAGCCGGATGCGAGATCTTGCTCGCACCTGGTATCAGTCAGACCCCAGAGTGGGAGTAACTAGACAGACCTGGGAGGAGTTCAAGCGCTTCTTCAAGAAGAAGTTCTTTCCAGATTCAGCGCTCAGAGCCTTAGAGTCGCAGTTCGAGAGCCTAGTCCAGGGGAGCCTTACAGTGGAGGAGTACGCTGGGGAGTTCGGCCGCCTTGGCAGGTTCGTAGAGGGATTGAGCGAGACGGCGAAGGCCCAGAGGTTCCGGAAGGGTCTGGTCAGGGAGGTCAAGTCCTTGACCAAGGGCAACAGGGATCCCAGATTCGAGGAGATTCTGACAGGAGCCTTATTGGCAGAGGATGATCTTGAGCTTAGGCTCAAGAGGGGGCGAGACCCAGTTGGGGGCAGCAGTAGCGGAGGCCAGGCCAAGAGGCCTCACTTTCAGCACCAGCAGCCGAGGCAGTTCCAGCTGCAGCCGTTCCAGCAGAGGCAGCAGCAGCAGCAGGCTCCTAGACAGCAGCATGTTATTTCTTGCCCTTTCTGTAAGAAACCAGGGCACGATTGGGGTGAGTGCCGGATGAGGCTAGGCAAGTGCCTACTCTGCGAATCATCAGATCATCAGTTGAGAGAGTGACCCAAGTCTACGGGACGGACAGCTCAGGGAGCAGGAGCCAGGGCTCCAGTAGGCCAGCAGCAGGCTAGAGGAGGCCAGCAGGGGCGAGCTTACGCCATGACGTTTGAGGATGCTCAGGCAGTAGGAGAGGCGCTTGCAGGTTCTGTTCTTTTCGATTCTATTCCTACCTTGCCTCGTTGTTTCCATCTTGAAATTCAATTCCATCTGTTCCTATCTTTCCTATTTGTTGATAAGTTAGAATCTGTATGTTTTGTTATTGATTTAACCTTTTACCGAATCATATGGGCTAGGTCGCCTCAATTATGGAATCTAGAGTCTCCGATAGTTATATTAGTTGGTACGGCGAGGGCATAGTCTGTGTTGCAGACTCTATGGGTGCCGTAGCCTTACTTACTAATATGGCGAGGAAATTCTAATTATCATGATTCTGGATAGACGCATATGATTATCTAATTATATTAAAATAATTTCAAAAACCTACTATTTCCATCTTTCGTTTCAGTCTTTCAAAATATATATATATATAAATAGATTGGTAAAATATTTTGATACTATTCTAAGACTTTGAATTGATTAAGGGTGTTTAACCTAGGAGGAGTACGACCATCTTAATTTCGAGGACGAAATTCTTTTAAGGGGGGTAGACTTGTAACACCCACTTTTCTAAAATAAGGGAAAATTTGAACTTTTGTATTTTTAAATCATTAAAATATTTGATTTTAGTCATGAGATGATTTTTGGTGATTTTTAGTTATTTTTAAAACTATTTAATTGAGTGAAATGTGAAATTGGTGCTTTGCTAGTGTAACATTAGTCATACATGACCTAGAAGACTAATCATGACCAGGGAGACCTAATCATGTGTTTAGGATTTCAAATTTCTACTTTTAAGCCTAGGGGTATTTTGGTCATTTTGACACTTTTGTGAAATTGTGAATTATATTAATTAAATATGTGTTAGTTAAATTGTTGAGTCTTAACCTAGAAGTTATCCTAATCTAGATGTTAATCATGACCCTAGAGACTAAGTTAGGGGATTTCAATTAAGTAATCACATTAGTGTAATATCTAGATATTTGTTAGAGATATTTTAGGCTAAAGGTTAAAGAGGGCTACTTTAGTAATGAGCCATTAGATTGCCTAGAAATTGTTGGAGAAACCTTAGCCACTCATCCTAAACCTTAACCCTAACTTAATGGCAGCCAACACACATCCCCACCCTCTATAAATACATCCCATTAAT
This sequence comes from Iris pallida, assembly GCA_029216955.1. Classification (NCBI taxonomy): domain Eukaryota; kingdom Viridiplantae; phylum Streptophyta; class Magnoliopsida; order Asparagales; family Iridaceae; genus Iris; species Iris pallida. Next base: position 8,895,767 of record JANAVB010001998.1, on the reverse strand, counting down.
CATTTGCACCATTTTTAATTCATTTTAATTGCCTCTTTTGTGTTCTTCCCTAAACTTCTCCCCAAATATCCAAATCAACTCCAAATTGAGCCTAGTTTCTTGCATTGGGATCCCCTACCATTGAGGGTGCTAAGGGGAGCTAGCTAGCAAGGTTGCACAAACTTTTGGCATCACCAAGTGAAGAGGACACCCCCCCCCCCTATTCTAGGTTTTTCATTAAGTTTTCATTCAATAGGTAAATGCCCTCATACATAGTTAAATTTATGTTTTCTCTTCATGAATGCATGCATCTAGGTACCAGGGACCTATAGGCTAAGTTTGGTAGAAATTAGATTGGGTTTGGTGTCCGTGTCGGACACGTATCTAGGTTTTAAATCAAGTGTTTGATGATTTGCCATAGTGAATTAAATGTTATTATTTTCAAAAAACTATTTGAACAAATTTCTAGCCCTATAGGTGTAGATCACAGAACCCTAACTCTGAGCACAAATTAGACCCGTGTCCGTGTTGAAAATCGACACGAACCCACTGCCAGGACACTGCACTGAGGCATACAGCCTCCCCTGCTACTCGACCCAATTTTCGGACATGACACGCCTTGAGGACACGTAGAAATTGACACAGAGGAGGGGGCCATCACTGTCAGACCCCCCCTCAAATATCACGACCTCTCGTGTCGTGTCGAGAGAGCTCTGACACGAACACGAGTTCTATACTGTACAGTGCACACACGCACAGAGCCAATTTCGAGCGTGTCGTGTCACACGAACACGCCACGTGGACACGATACAGGGTGTCGATCGTGTAGCCCTACATGTGGGCTACACGTGTGCACGGACATGTGGCTCCACGTGGCCTGTATCGAGTGCACGAGTCCCTGGACTCGCTGCACGACGCTTTGTGCACGCGTGTGTGTCTACGTGTGTGCGTAAGTATTTGGACACGTTTGTGTCCAGATTCTTGACACATTATGGCTCGACAGACAAATACACAAGTAGTACTCTGATTACTAACCTATTAGTTGTAAATTAGATGTTTAATTTGATTCGAATTGGTTTTGGTTTCAAGGAGGTTTTTACTGATACATGTTATTATGTGGTTCACTATTTTCAAACATTTTCAAATGTTCAAATTCGATTTTAAACAGGAAATTACATTATATCTAAGTTTAGTTTATATCTCCAAATTAGTTTGTGATATAGGTTTTGGATCTTCAAATTGAATTGGGTTCGATTCATTTCAAAATCCTTTTTTTTATACCATGAGAACAGTTTAAGTTCTGAGTTTTGATGCAAGGTTAAAACTGAGTTTTTTGTGTTCATTCAAAATAGGGACTTTTTACCATTTCAATGAAACTGAGAAATTAAGTTGGGTTGTTGATATGTTATTACATTGCTATATATATAGACAACATGTTAGGTTCATGTATGAGAACTTGGGTTTATATGTTGAGAAAACTGTGAATGTATTTAGAAAATCTGAGAATTTTCTATAGTTGAAAACTGAGATTTAACTGAAATGGATGTTCACATGATTTCAGAGAATTTGATTTAACTGAGATTCACATTGGTAAACTGAAAATTGGGTCTGAATAGGCTGTTTCCTAAACATCACTTGTACTCCTATTTGAATCCTAGTGTGTAACTTTGGGTTAGATGAGTGTTTTACTTTTAAATGAGGAATGTTAAATACTGAACTGCAGGAACATGAGACTGAAATTGGGTTAGCTTATGGCTAAACTGATAACCGTGACTATTTCCACTGTTTCCCTTGTGTTCTATATGATTTCTGGGGTGTTTTCTCATGTGGTGTGAACCTGGAAATGTAGGCATTCATTGATTTCTGTGATTAATGGAGACCTGGACTTATTTCCTTTTACACCATTAAGTCCCTGTCAAGAGTTTGTTTCAATGCCTCCAATATTGTATTAACCTGGATATGAATGCATACACTGAATTTATGATACCTGAAATATAATGGTTCCTCCCCATTTTTCCTCAACTGTTAACAGTGGACAGGGTTACACTGTTTTTCCCAATTTTGATCCATCTAGTCTTACACATTGCTGTCATGTATGCCAAATTTTTATATACACATTTTACACACTCTATGTATGCTCACTGATTTCCTTGTTACACTTCATTCACTGTCACACGGTGTACTCACATAACACACACTGCTCTCTCTCTCTCTTTTACTATTTTTTGGTAATTCCTACACATTGTTTTACCACACACACACACACACAATTTCATATACACACAAAATCACATGCCACCTAATCCAATTCCTGTCACATGTTGGACACACAAATGCACCCTCTCTCTCATTCTCTCTATATAAATTCCTAGTCTTCATAAAGTTAAGTTTATGTATGTGATAGGTATACATATTTAATATGTGAAATGTTGCCTATATATATATATATATATATATATATATATATATATATATATATATGTATGTTGAGCTATATGTGTATATATATATATATATATATATATATATATATATATATATATTAGGGCTGTGTATCTTTTGGGTATCTAGTATGGATACCTACTTGGATGAATAGGTTATACAAGTATGTGTATATGTCTCATATATATACACTTGTGTGTTCACTATATATGTAATATATGTAATATATGTATACATGTGTTAGGTGTAGGCCTAGATGTAAACTAGGAAGGGTGTTGTTGGTTTGACTTGTGTAGTATAGGCTAATGTGGACTAGTGTAGACTAGATAACCTAGTTTAGACTTGGTTAGACCTTGTTGACCTAGTTTGACTTCGAGGGTTGATGAGAGTTGACCAAGAGTTGACTTTGGCCTAGATTGACCTAGAATCATGTAGAATGCATAGTAGGACTTCATTTACCATTTTGGACTTGTTGTGACTTTTGCTGTTCTGATTAGGAGCCAGACACCACTCCTCGGACAGTACTTTCATATCGGACACTCAGATACCAGACAAGTACATTCTCTGATCGTTTCATACTTGTCATGACTTATATTCTCGCTCTAGATTACTTTTACTTGATGCTGTCACGTTATCATCACGGATTGGTACTATACGGATCTCTTCTTGGGATGTTACCCCCTTAGCGGGCACATCGGATACTTTATGACATGTATTTCATGTACATCATGTATTCCTTGTTTCTACGTTATTCATGTACACTCATGTTCTCTTATGTTCTTTTATGTACGTTCATGTACTTTTATGTTCTTTCATGTACGCTCATGTTCCTCATGTGTTTCCTGTGTAACCAAAACATCATGTACGTAACGTTACTGGACTAGATCCTTGTGTATTGATTGTGGGTAGGGGTGAGTATAAATGGTCATGTGATTTACCATCTTGTACACTCTGTTACTTTTCATGTTCATCATGTACAACCTAAGCCAATTACATGCCATCTCGTACTCTAAATCACTAGTCACTTACAGTTCTTACTTATCATGTATACATTTTCAGTTATCAAATATCTCTCATGTTTTATGTACATCTTCTTACAGTGTTTCATGTATCTTACTCTATTGCTTGCTTTATATTTCCTTCCATGATATGAACTGCATGAGATGTACTGTGCTCGCTCATGTCCTGACTGGACCTGTTGAAAATATTACAGAGGATAAGGATGAGGCCCTTTGTACCACCTATTACGGAGCAGGCTTAGACGACACCTGCGACCTGGCTCCTTTGGAGGACCCAGCTACAGTTCAGGATACTACTCCCATAGTCTAGGCTAGTCAGCTAGGCTTTATCTTTCTTTTCAGCATTGTTTTTGACTTTCAGTTGTTGTTTTGAGATGTATATATTCTTTCATATTCTGTAGTTGAACTCTGTATTCGGGATGTTTGCTGAGATGTTATCTTAGACACTTTCTGATTATCTGTACTTCATTTTGAGTTCTATATCGTATCGTACTTCTTCTTCCTTAGTTGTGATTGAGTTTACATTCTGCTATGTCACCCCCATTCGGGGAGTATAAACTGCTTAGCTTTATATTGTTAGATATTGTGACCTAGGACAGTATTCTACCGCCGACACTGCGTCGTAGGCTAGACGTACCCACTTCTCGTGCCCTTACTCTAGGGTGCGGGTCGTGACACGACTTTTCTTCTTATAGGTGGAAGATGGTGTAGGACGAGTCACTTCTGATACCAAGTCTGGATGGATCCACATGACCTCCCCTCGTGATGTGGTGAGGGGTACTAGACCAACAGCCTGATCTCGGAGAGGTAGAAGATTGGTAATCTCCATTGTCGCCAGAGGGATGGAAACCACCCCGTCTTGAGTTTCCGTCGGAGGGAAGCTGCCGAATTGTACGGACACCATATTGGCTGCCACGGTTACCTCTTCGAAATTGATGGCTAGAGCGTTTGAATCGATGAGGTTTTGGATGTACCGTTTTAGCTGGTAGCAGTCGTGTGTAGCATGATGGACATAGCGATGATAATGGCAGTACTTTGGGTTCTCCATCTCTGCCGGTCGCGGTTCCCGTCTTGGTGGAGGAAGCTGAATTATGTCCCCTTGTATGAGCATGTCCAAGATGGACTTGATGTGACCGTCTTCGAAGGAGTAAGTGATTTGCGGCCATCGTTTGTCTGCGGGCTTTGGCTCAGGTTTTGTGCTTTATCGGTCACCATAGCCTGCTTTCCTTTGCTATCCCGATTATTGGAGGGGCTACCCCCATTATCGTTGTTGGGACGCTTGCCCTTGTTTTCTCCTTCCGAGATGTGCAATCCCAGTTGGCGAGCCTTCTTTAGTCGTTCTTCGGCGCTTGTGGCACTGATGATGAACGTCTTCCAATCCTTGAATTGACTTTCGCCCATCCAGAGACTGATTGTCGGAAGGAGTCTCTTTTGGCAAATCTCGATCAAGGAGGAATCTGGATTTCCAGAGGGTAGCTTCATGGCGGTCTGGCGGAACCGCTCGATGTAGTTCCTTGTGAGCTCTTTTTTCCCTTGGACGACGTCCATGAGGGTGGACATGGTGATGTCCTGCCCTACTTCGTAGAATCTCTCCAAGAACATGTGCTTGAAGCTGGCGAAGGAGTGGATGCAGTTGTCCGGCAAGTTGTGATACCAGTCGAAGGCGACTCCTTCCAATGCCCCGATGAATAATTGTATGAGAATGGCATCGTCATGGGTCAGATGGTCGGTGGTGACCTCGAAGTAAGTGATGTATCGACTTGCCGAGGTCTTGCCATCATAAGGATTGATATTGAATGATTTATATCTTGGTGGGAATGGAACATCCCTCCATGCAGCAGGGTATGGTTGCCGTATTCTGAGGTCTTGAGAGTTTTCTCGAGCGTGGAACATGGCTCGGAGCTCCTGGACCTCTCTTCTCGCTTTGCGTGCTTCGTCCACGGCGGTGGGGGACCGTTATTTTCGGAGGATTGTTGCCCGGGTTTGGTGCCGCCGAATTCGAGTCCGCATTGACCGCGGGACCCGCGCTTGTTTGGCCAGGCGTCCCTCCTTGCAGAGTTGGAAGGGCCGCTTTAATCTCGTCTACAGATTTGACCAAAGCAAGTAGTATGGCTTCGAGACTGTCGATGCGCTGGCGATCACTGGAACCACCTTGGTTGCTGTCTGTCATGAATACCATCTTCTCATGAGGAAAGATAGACGGAGCGGTGGAGGAAGCGCCCTTCGAATCGTATCCCTGTAGTGAGAAGTCATCGGGGTATGTGGGTATGTTCCCTTCTGATTCAGACTCGGAAGGAACAGTACCCCCAGCCTCCGAGTTCGCCTCGTCTTGGGAGTTGTGGATGTCGTCGGGGACGTCGAGGTTTGCTGTATCCGATGGGAGAGTTGTCTCCCCTGGCTCGTCTTTTTGGAACATTGGATTGCTGTAGAGGCTCGAAGGGGTGCTACCCCCAGCCCCAGCAACCCCCTACGTTATGGACGACGAGTATCCCGCTGTAGGAGATTTTGTCTTAGAGCGAGTGCCTTGGAAAACTCCGGTGGTGGGCACCCGTTTAGACGACAGTCTTTTAGTCGCAGTGGTTGAGATTTTCGGGCTAGAAACATTTGTCTTCTTCCCTCTTTCATCAGTGGGGACTTTTCGAGCAGAGTTACAAGATACGACGGAAAGTGCCTCGTCTTCTGAAGATGGCTGTCGTAGTCTTTGAAATACGGACTGCCGGTCTTCTTGTATCGTCGTACTGTTGCAGCAGCAGTTGATGATGACTTGAGTGCAGTGGCATTCGTGAGAGGACTTTTTGCACCCCGATGCGTCTTCTCTTTTCTTGCGTTTGTGGAGGATAGCCTCACGCAAGTTAGATGGGTCGGGGTCGACCATCTCTGCTCTCGAAATTTTAGGAGACTATTACGAACCTCTCTGTCCGTCCGCCGCCGGGTGCTGGACTCGAGTGGCTCTGTACAACTTCCCATCTGAGGCCCGCATAACGGTATGCGGGACGCTCGGATGGTCGGAGGTCAGATCAGCGGATCGAACTCGCCAGGCTCGCGCTGCCTTAGACTTCTTCTCTCTAGTGCGTAAGGGCACATAGTAGGAAGAGTCTAAGTGATACTGGAGAGAGTCAGACATGTCTTCTTGGGAGCACAAGAGATCAGGACCATAAGAGAGGTGATCGAAGACGGAGCCGCGTGGAGTAGGCGTCATGCGGCTGTCTTCGGTGGTCTTATGCGGTTGGCAGGCGTAGCCGCATAGGCCTTCTTCATGCGGCTGGGAGTCTCAGCCGCATGATTCTTCTTTATGCGGCTGGATGATCTGGCCGCATGGATTTTCTTTATGCGGCTGGTGGATCCACCCTCATAAGCCTCCTGCATGCGGTTGGCAGGAGTGTTCGGCTTCTTCTTGGGACGTACAGAGTCACTCTTTGCCCCTGCAAGTCCAGCATCGTAGTGTTTTCCTTTGTCGGACTTGGGAACAGCAGAGTTCTTTATGGCTTGAAGTGGAGCCGCATGAGAATCGCCCTCGCCGTCTTGGGCAGCAGAGAGTATTCCGTCCAGAGCTTGTGGAGGAGCGAATGACTTCGGCCTCCACTCGCAGCGAGCTTTCTTTGTGCGGGTTCGCTTCTGGATCGGGCCAGTACTTCCTTCAAAGAGCATCTCTTCGAATGCCTGTTGGTCGAAACGGACGACCATCTTCTGTTGTGTGGAGCCAAGCTTGGCTGTATCCGACTGTATCGCCAACTCTTCAGCCGTGGAGAAGTTTATCCCCAGCAGAGTCGCCATCGTGTTTGCCATGAAATATAAAAGAACAGAACAATTATCGGAGGACCGAACTTTTACTTCACGTTACAAACTCGCTTGTACAAAGAAAGCCTAGGGACGAAAACCTAGGTACAACAATCTAAGTACAGTTGTTTATTTTAGATTCTGGGGGGTGACAATAGAGGCTCGAAAAAGCGACGGCAGCTCTGCCTTACTCCTTGGACGATCGGTATGCAGCCTTGGCTCCAAAAGATTGCTTGGCGTTGGAAGAAATGCTCTCTTTGCTTTCTCTGCTTCTCCTCTCCAAGTATTCTGGTGCTCTCTCTCTCTCTATATGTGTACTCTTCTCTGTATCTCTCTGCCTGTGTGTCTCCTCTCTCGCAGGGGAATGGCACCCTGCTATTTATAGGAATGAGATGTGATCATTAGGGTTGCAAATGATTGCTTCTTGGAGATGGCGGTGGCCTGTGGATTGGTCAATCTAGGCCATTCCTTTTGATTGTGACGAATCCGGACCATTAAGTATAGATTAACCCAAATCTCATCAGCAATTAATACTGATTGGAATAAATCTTCCTCATAATGATCTTCTGATGTCTGCGAATAAATTTGATTTATTCTCCTGCCACGTGTCCCAGATTATTGAGATTTGACCCAATCTCTGATTGCAATAAATCTGGGAGATTGATCGGCTTTGAACACGTGTCCTAGGAGCCACTGGAGGGATCTGAACCACATGACGATTGAGCCGCATATGATTTTGGGCCGCATAAGGTTAGGGCCACGTGTCATGGCTGCTCGGGTAGTGGCTTCCCCCCTTCGAACCCCTGAACCGCATCTAGATGATCATTGCGAGCCGCATATGGATGCATCCGCCTAGGCCGCATGGAAATGGTCCTCTTGAACCGCATGGGAAGGCCTCTGCTTGAGCCGCTTGAGGCTGTTTCGGCCTGAGCCGCATAGAGCGGCTTCATTCTGAACCGCATGGGAAGTCTTCGCTCGAGCCGCATATGATCGTCCACGTGATCAAGGCCACGTGGCATTTTATGGATCTCGGGGGATTTGTGTCAGAGATCTTTTTCTCTTCCCTAGGGGGCTGTCATTATGACAGGGTCATAATTACTTCTTTTGTATCAGAGCTGTCACTTTTTCAGAAATGTCAGCCGTCACAGTAATTAATGCAGCATGGGTCGAAGGGGAGCGCTGTTACGCCACGTGTCTTCTGAGCCGCATGAAATATTTCAGACCGCATAGTTCCTGAGCCGCATAGTCCTTCTGTGCCGCATAGACTTTCTGAGCCGTATGGGGTTCCCTGGCCGCATGGGTCATTTTCTTTAATCTTTTCCATGCTTCTACATGAGTGTTATCTTCAGAGATCACCTGCATAAAATAGTAGAATTTTATGTCGATGACATCGCCGTCAAAAGCCGCTCTAAGGGAGATCATCTGCACGATCTGAGGACAGTATTCGACCTGATGCGAGCACACAACCTGAAGATGAATCCCACAAAAACCTTCTTGGATGTATCTAGCAGAAAATTCTTGGGTTTTATCATTACTGCCCAGGGAATCCATATAAACCCTGAGAAGATGAAGGCAATCATGGAGATGGGCCCCCCAAGAAATCTTCGAGAACTCAGAGGCCTTCAAGGGAGGCTAGCCTATATTAGGAGGTTTATCTCTAACCTTTCTGGGCGATGTCAACCATTCACCCACCTCATGAAGAAGGGTGTCTCCTTCGTATGGGATGAAGAGTGCAAATGCGCCTTCGACAATATTAAAGAATACATGTCAAACCCTCCAGTCCTGGTAGCCCTGGTTGCTGGAAAGTCGTTCTTGCTGTATGTGCGAGCGATGGAGCATTCCCTCGGTGCTCTACTAACACAAAACAATGATGCGGGGCATGAACAAGCTATTTATTACCTCAGTCGAATGATGATACGACCTGAGTATAGATACACCGCCGTAGAGAAAGAATGTCATGCTTTGGTGTTTGCTATCCAGAAGACGCGACACTATGTTACAGGATAAACCATCCATGTCATATCACGAGTCAACCCTCTTAGGGTCCTTATGACCAAACCAGGTGCACTCAGCTCTCGCTTTGCTACCTGGGCGATATTATTGTCTCTCTACCACATGATCTTCGTCCTACAAAAGGCTGTTAAAGGTCAAGTCCTGGCTGACTTTCTAGCGGCTCATCCAGGTTCTGATTCAACCATAATATATAAAAAGATCCCAGACGAGGTCGCCAATTCAAATGTGGCTTCCCACGATACTGTCTGGAGAATGTTCTTCGACGGTGCTTCAAGAACCGGGCCCAACGGCAATATCGTTGTTGGGGTCGGAGTGGTACTAATTTCTCCCTCTGGATTGGTGATCAATCGGGCGTACTCACTTACGGAACCTTGTTCAAACAACGTGGCCGAGTACAACGCCTTGGTTATCGGCCTCCGACTGGCAAAGGAACTGGGATTAGAGTACCTAGAAGCATATGGCGATTCACAGTTAATCGTCAATCAGATCCGGGGTTCTTACGAAGTTCCTCATGAAGACATGATCCCCTATCATCAAATAGCAATCGCTATCATTACGTCCCTGAAAGGATTCTTTATAGAACATGTTTCCAGACTCCAGAACATTGAAGCCGACGCCTTAGCAGGACTGGCTGCTTCTCTAGCGATCCCAAATTATACTCATCATTTGGTTGACGTAATAGGCCACGAATTGGTCTGTCCTATGAACAACGTCTAATTTGCTGAGAGTTATTCTGCCTTGACGGTCGACGAGACACAGGACTGGAGGCTCCCATTTATCGACTTTGCAGTCTATGGCATCTTGTCGAAAAACCCAAAGGAAGCCACCTCTATTAGAAGACGTTCTCTCAGATTCTTCTACGATACAGAGACAAAGATGCTGTATCGACGATCTTACGATGGAATACTGCTTCAGTGTTTGTCAAATACAGAAGCCAGAGAAGCTGTACGTAAAGCTCACGACGGCATTTGTAGTGGCCATCAACTTGGCCCAAAATTACAGACCGCCTTCGCCTGATGGGCTATTACTGGCCTACGATGGTGGCAGATGCGATAGACTATACAAGAAAGTGCAAAGCTCGTCAGGTCCACACAGATTTCATACATCAACCATCCGAATTCCTACATCCGACGGTGGCATCCTGGCCATTTGAGGCGTAGGGAATGGATATCATTGGTCCAATCACCCCACCTTCATCCAGAGGATACCGTTTTATACTGGCAATTACAGATTACTTCTCCAAATGGGCAGAAGCTGTTCCGCTTGCAGAAGTGAAGACATCAAACGTGATCAACTTTCTCAAGCATCACGTCATCTATCGCTTTGGACTGCCTCGAAGGATCATCTACGACAATGGTCTACATTTTGCAAGCCACGCCTTCTATCGGTTTTACGACAAACATCGGATTCAGAATGTTGCATCAACACCCTACAACCCGGCGGCTAATGGTTGGCGGAAGCATTCAACAAAACTATAATCAAGCTTCTCAAAAAGTTCGTGTCCTCAAACAAACGCGACTGGAATAAAAATCTTAGCGAATACTTATTGGCATACCATACTACAGTCTGGACAACCACTGGGAACACACCATTCTCTCTGGTATACGAAAGTGAGGCTGTCCTCCCATTGGAGACTCAAATCCCCTCGCTCCGTGTCGCCCTCACTTACCGATTGACGAATGTTTGCAAAAACAAAATTTGTTTATTCCAAACTTGTAAAAGAGTACAAAGTACAATAAATTTTGGAGAAGTACAACTTTAGGAATCTGATCAGAAGACGATCACTTTATCCCTTGGACTATGTGAACTTGAAGACTATAGCCTCTAGAGAACGCAACAGCAATTTTTCAAGAGTTCTTGATCTCTGTCTGTATATGATGATGATTGGAAACTCTATTTATAGAGTTCTTGAAATAACTGTTCTAGCAGTTATTCTGATGGTGCACGAAGCTGGATTGTGCCACATTGAGTTGTGCTAACTTCCTGTTGTGCCAACTTTCATTCAGTTGTCAATCATGTACTAAATGTATTTAGACGCATGGCATCATATGATTGAGATGTGCGTGGTCCTGTACAGGATAGTAGACACGTCTTGAGAGATTAGTGGCATGTGTGCTACGTCATCCTGCTTTAGAATGTAAGTTGTCTCAACTTTATCAGGTTGCACGAGCTTCAGTCAACAAGTCAAACTGTGCTTGATTTGGGCTGCGCCTACACGCGTGGCAGCTTCTGAGCAAAAGTCGTTCAGGTTGCGCCCAGGCGCAACTAAGGATTTTGTTTAGATTGCGCATGGGCGCAACTCACGAGACATACAGGACAGCTGTCCACCAACTTCTCTTGAGCGGCATAATTTATGGGATTCGAAAAGATTTTCCTCGTTCACTATTTGTGTCAGTCGTCAGTGTTGTCAGGTAATGATGACCATTAAGTATCAGATGCCACGTAGATTTTGGTGCAAAAAGACCGGGCGCAGTCTGATATCATGTGCAACCTAATCAGTGGCGTAGTCTGTTCTCTGAGCTTCATATCAGTGGCACAACCTAATTTTTGGGGCACAATTTGATCACTGATCAGTATATTCAGGGTGCAACTTAATTTTTAGGCTCTACAAGACCCCCTTCAAAGTTTTCAAAACTTAAAAACTTTGCAAAGTTTTGCAATACTTTGAATTTAGAAACGTTTTGACTAAGTCAAGTTGCTTCGGACAATGCTCGGTCATCACGATTAAATACCTTTCTTGAAAATACTTAATCCTTTCTTCGTCTTCCAGAGTTTCATTAATTATTTTCAGTTTCCCATGAAGAAGAAGAATACGAAGAGTCAATTTGTTGATATATATGTAGTAGTTTATTTTTGCGCTTTGTTCTTCACTTCTGTTCTTCAATGGCCCCCAAGAAGAAAGAGATGGAGACCAATGCTGACACCACAACCAAGTCCTCTGAAGAAAGACATGACGTTGTGCCTACAACTTTTTTGTTGGAGGCTAATCCAGCTTTGAGGGCAGTAAACTTTTTGAACTGTTTCGGTTTAACCCCGTCAGTCTTCAATCGCTCGAGTGGCAGATCATCCTCTGAGGAGCACGTCAATTCAGAGGGATTTCTTAACCTTATGCGTCGCTCAGGGATCCACACCATGCAAGAATTGGATGCCGCCCTTCTTTAGACTGGTGAAGGCAAGGACAAGAAATAATGTTCTAGGCAGAACAACTTTTTATTTTTTTGTCCTTGACTGTATGGGTCCACCCGTCTTTATGCAATAAAACCTAAAATCTCTGATTTTGTGTGGCTGTGATTTTGAATAATGCTCATGGACATATTCTTTTAGCTAATTCTTCATTTTACTGTTTCTTCTGAAGAACATATGGCAATCATTATACGGTTTTAGATGCCTATTTTTAGTTCTTTCCAAAAATTGGATCCTAGAACGACGCACCCACCTCATCTTTAACCTCTTTAAAAAGGACATCCAGAAATGAAAGAACCATTCATACTCTCTCAAAACAAATGTCTTCCCATAAGGTTTCAATTGCGCCACTTCATCCTGATGTTATTTCCCTGCATGCTGTGTCTTCAAAAATTGGTAAGTCTTAACGAAGAATCAATGGTATGAATATTCTTCTTTCACACCACTTTTGGAGACAAGTATCGATTTGCATGGTGTAGACACTTGTTGATATGCGCTAACTATTTTTTAGAATAGGCGCACACTGTGGTCCAGTATTTAGCTCCGATCAGAGGCACATATTGCTGACATACACTTGTTTGATCAGTGCTTAGCGCTAATATGCGCCTGTTTGTAGGCGCAGTACTGATGTGCGCCTGTTTGTAGGTGCAATGCTGATGTGCGCCTGTTTGTAGGCGCAATACTGATGTGCGCCTGTTTGTAGACGCATACTACTGATAAATTCTGCTAACTTCTCCTGTTTCAATGATATTTGCAGGGACTTGGTTAGCGAGCTTCTTCAGAACTCGCATTGGTGATTTGGATGTTGTAGAGAGCATTCTTCTGACACTCACATCAGACAGCTCACGCGGTTCTGACACTCAAATCAAACAGCTCAGGACTCTTCATGCTCAAGAAGGGTATTCCTCAGATGGTAGGAAGAGCCTATACACATGAGAGTTGGATGGTGAAGACGCATAACTAGGAATTGTATCACAAGGGTGATTTCGTTCCTAGTTCCCCTGGCGAGCTGTCTTCTCTCCACCAGTTGTATTGACAGCAGCTCATCTTTGGGCTGCTGTACTCTGGGGTTCTCCTCTCGTCATTCTCAGAGAGAAGACGAGAGTTAATTCTATTGTCTGGCTCGTTGCTTCAGGTCGAGACGACAAGGAATTGTCACCAACAAGTAAGAAGATCCAAAGATGTAATAGACCTTCATTATCGATAAAAAGATCCAAAGATGTAATAGATCTTCATTTAGAATAAAAATCCAAGATGTAATAGATTTTCATCAAGATGTATCTATGCTTTTAAAGAAGGAATAAAAAAATAATTGTCTCATTATTCTCTTTTTTTTTTGATAATTTGATTTTGCTATGCTGTCATCGATAACAAAATCCAGAGAGGATTACGAATGTGGCAAGTTGTTTTGATGTGAATATTTGGAATTCAAGTTCGTAAAAGACATGACCTCTCACTATGATGAATGAATGGGTGATCATTCACTTCAATTTTCGAGGAAAAAATATTGAATGAATGAATGGTCATTTAAATTTTCGAAGAAAAAAGCGAATGAATCAAGCACGTCGGTTTCGAAGAAGGAAAGATGAAGAATCGGTTATGAATGAACCATTAGAAATGAACAAACAGTTGTGCCTCTTTCCAAAAGTTGCATCAGTTCTCAAGGCTGATTACTTAGTTGTTCTGCCTATAAATTATCAATCTCTTTTCTTCCTATGCAAGAAAGAATGTCTTCCAAAGATTTGATTGCTCCAAAGACTAGAGAAGAAACCAAGACTTCCCTTACTGAGCCTCCAGTGCCTTCTCAAAAAGAATGAGGCGAAGGCTCAACTGTTCCTCCTGCACCAGGACAGGATTTGATCTCCAAGTTATTGGAGCCTGGAAAAGCTGTCGAAGAAGAGGCATTGAGGATGGCTATTTGTGAGTTCCTGGTGCGTTCAGACAACGAGATATTTGAACGGTTGGCAAACTTTGTATTTATATCATGAAGGATCAGGGCCTCCTCCCCGTCCGTAATATTATGTAATTCCATTATGCTTTTGAAGAAAAAATAAACTTTTATTTAAATCAAGTCTCTAAAAATAAAGTACATTTTGCCTTTATATATAATATTTCTTAAGAAATTTGCCTTTGATGGGCATCATAGCAACTCTGTCATCCATATCTGTTAATTGATAGGCTCCATTGGAGAAGACTTTATTTATCACATACGGTCCTTTCCATTTTACCTCAAACTTGCCTTTGCTCATATGTGTCATAGTCATAGGACGTCTGACTGTAAGAACCAACTCGCCATCTTGAAATGTTCGCAATCTGACTTTGCGATTGAAAGCTTTTGAAATATGGGCCTGATAAAGTTCGATATGTTGTTGGGCTAATAACCTTTTCTTGTCAAGAGCCTCTAATTCATGAAGCCGAAGACGATCATTATTGTCTGTAGTAAGCTCATTAGCAATGGTGATTCTCAATGATAGAATTTGAATTTCAAAAGGTAGCACAGCTTCACATCCATATACCAGAGAAAAAGGTGTGCAACCTATGGGGTTACGGATGGTAGTGGGATATGTCCATAGACATTCTCCGAGTTTATCACTCCAATTACGTTTGTTGATAGAAACAAACTTTTTGAGAAGTTTGATAATGGTCTTGTTGAATGCTTCAGCCAACCCGTTAGCCGCAGGATTATAGGCCGTAGAGGCAATATTATTGATTCTGTTGTCATCACAGAACCTATTAAACTTCTGGATGATAAATTGCGGTCCATTATCATGGATGATTTGACGAGGGATACCAAATCTGTATATCACATGATGTTTGATGAAGTTGATAACACTATTAGTCCTTACTTCAGCCAAAGGAATAGCTTCTACCCACTTGAAGAAATAATCGGTTATAGCTAAGATGAATCGATGTCCTTTAGATGAAGGAGGATTGATAGGGCCAAATATATCCATACCCCAAGCTTCGAAAGACCATGAGGCTGCAGTTAGATGAAGAAATTCCGACAGTTGGTGAATAAAATCCGCTTGAATTTGACATGCACGACATTTTCTTGCATAATCAATAGTATCTGATACCATAGAGGGCCAGTAGTAGCCCATACGTCGGATACGATCCTGTAGTTTAGGACCAGGTTGATGTGCTCCACAAACACCATCATGAGCCTCACGTAATATCTGTTTTGCTTCATCACCAGCGAGATACCTCAAGAGTAATCCATCAAAAGTTCTTCGATAGAGTGTCTTAGTAGTATGATTATAATAGAATCGAAGTGATCGACGACGGATACTTGTAGCTTCTTTAGGATCTTCTGGCAAAATGTCATGCACTGGAAAATCAATGAAAGGTACTCTCCAATCTTCGCTAAAGACATTGACTTCAGTTAGGCTGCTGAATTTAATATTGTGGTTGTTTTCAACACAGAATAGTTCTCTATTAGAGATAACAACCATCTATTGCCTTTTAACTGGAACTGCCAATACTGCAGCTTGGTTAGCTAAGACATCAGCTTCTGTATTGCATGTCCGCCGTACATGTTCGATGAAGAATCCTTTAAATGAAGAAGCTATCATGGTTGCTGCTTTATGGTATGGTACTAAATCATGATGTCAAACTTCATATATGCCTCTAACCTGATTAACAATCAGCTTAGAGTCACCATATACTTTGAGATATTCAATATCCAGTTGTTTAGCCAATTGGAGTCCAATGAGCAAGGCATTGTGTTCTGCCACATTGTTAGAGCATGATTCGTCTAAAGAATAGGCCCTTTGAATAGTTAATCACTCGGGTGAAACGAGAACAATTCCCACTCCCGCAACAAGAGTACCTCCAGGTCCAATTCTAGAAGCTTCATCAAAGAATAATCTCTAAGTAGAAAATTCTTATGAGATCATATTTGATTCCAAAGTTTTGTCTGAAATCTCATAATAGTATTTAGATGTTTCAGGAACAGGATGAGCCGCTAAAAAGTCAGCAAGTGCTTGGCCTTTCACAGACTTATGAGGAACATAAACCATATCATATTATGCTAATAATATGGCCCATGTGGCAAGCCTAAAATTAAGTGTACTTGGTTTCTTCATTAAGACTCGAAGAGGATTGACTCGGGATATGACATGAATAGTTTGGCCTATGATGTAATGTCTTATCTTCTGAACAGCAAACATTAAGGCTAAATATTCCTTCTCCACTGGGCTATAACGATATTCAGCTCCAATCATCATTCGACTATGATAGTAGATGGCTTGTTCATGACCTTCCTTGTTCTTTTGAGCTAGCAAAGCTCCCAATGAATGGTCCATTGTCCGGACATACATTAAAAAAGGTCTTCCTGAGATAGGTGGTACAAGAACCGGTGGGCTCATTAAATACCGCTTTATGTCATCAAATGCTCGTTGACATTCTAGATACACCTTTCTTCATTAATTGAGTAAATGGTCTGCAACGTCCAGATAAATTCGAAATGAACTGCCTGATATGTGCAAGCTGACTTGGAATCCTCGTAGCTCTTTTAGGTTGCATGGAGGAAGCATCTCTTGAATGGCTTTGATCTTCTCGGGATCAACGTGTATACCCTTAGAGGTAGTGACGAAGCCGAGAAATTTACCACTAGAGACACCCAAGAAAGACTTGGTGGGGTTCATTTTGAGTTGATGCTGGCACATTAGATTGTAGATAGTTCTTAAATCTTGATTGTGATCTTCTTTGAGACAACTTTTGACAGCAATATCGTTAATATAGCATTCGACAGTCTTTCACAAATGATCTCGAAAGATAGTACTCATAGCCCGCTAGTAAGTTGCACCTGTATTCTTAAGACCAAACGGCATGACTGTATAACAATACACTCCCCGAGGAGTATGAAACGAATTATGTTTTTCATCTTCAGGATTCATCCGAATTTGATTATATCCAGAAAACCCATCCATAAAAGAAATTCGTTCGAATCCACATGTATTGTCGATCATAACATCAGTAATTAGGAGAGGGAATTCGTCTTTAGGGCAAGCATCATTGAGATCCCGAAAGTCTATGCAAACTCGAACCTTTCCGATCTTCTTCAGGATTAGGACGACATTGGCCACCCAGTAAGGATGTTGTTCTTCTCTGATAAAACCGCAAGCTATAAGCTTTTTGACTTCATCATCAATTGCATCCATCATTTCAGGCTTAAATTGCCGTTGTTGTTGTTTGACCGGTTTGGCATTCGGCAAAATTTTAAGCTTGTGAGTTGCAATTTGAGGATCTAATTCCGACATATCTTCGTAACTCCAGGCGAAGAAGTCGATGTATTCACGAATAAGGTGAATTAATTCTTGTTTATCATCATCTGGGAGATTATTGCTAATGAAGATTGGTCGTGATGCATCTTCCTCTCCAATATCGATTTGGACCAGTTGATCCCTAGTAGGTGGTTCTCGTTGTTCAAATCGAAGTTTCTACTGATTGTCCATCCTTTGTTCCTAAGGGTCCATTTCAGTAGCTTCTTCAATGTCACTTTCGTCATCTTCTGAGAATTCGACGGACACCATGTTAGAAGATACTATCACCTTATGAACATGACCGATGCTGGTATCAGAATCCCATGAGATAGAATCAGAAGAGTTTGAACGTTCTTTTTCATCAGATTCAGAAGGTTCTGGAGTTGGAAGTGGTGACGTGTAACCTAGTCCTCATTTTGTTTTACTGTGGTATTGTTGTAATTTTTCTTTTGGAACAACAATACGAAAAGGGGTTCGCCTTCCTTTACCATTGTTGAGACTTGTTCTGAAATCATAGCCCATTTTACGAATGATGGCTTTAGATTGTGGACTATAGCGTCGTAATTGTAGCCTTCCTGTATCATCTCTATTATCATTAGAGAGCCTAATTTTTTGTTCTTCTTTTTTGTTGAAGAATATAGGTTTTTCATGTTTCTTTCGAGATGGTACTAAGAAGTACGACTCTGGTATTGAATCCAGTGATACCACGTTTCGTCGAGATGATACAACTTCTATTGTAAGTGGTTTAAAGCTATCTAGCATATCCAGATAACACTGAGTATAGTAAAAGATATCAGTATACTGCAAAGGAGATGTTTATTGATTTTTACACCATCATTTACAACAGGGACTTTAGCCTTAGCAGGCGTAGTCAGATTGATGACAAGAGGAGGAGAAAAAGAACGAGAAGCAGGAGGGGGCTTCTTACGATGAAGATCGATTACAAGCGGCTCAGAAAAGGCGAGCTCCCTTGTTCTTGACTATCACCTTTAGGTCGCTTCTCATGGGAAAGAAGATAGATAGTCAGAGGTTTGGAAGACTGAGGACAGGAGGTACGTCCTTTGACCAGAATCACCAGAGTATCATTAGGTATACTTTTCTGTTCTTCATCTGTGTCCATTGCTAGTACCACTTTCATGAATTCCTCTTTGTATATACGAGAATCGTTGCAGTATACTTCAACTCCTTTGAAAGGATTCAGATCTGCAACCTCTTTTTGGACTTCTCCATTACCATCTACATATTTGAAACATTGGTGGAGTGTAGAGGGTACAATATTGTGTTCATGGAGGAATGGCCTTCCCAATAAAGCATTGTATGAGCCATGATTGTCAATAACATAGAAAGTTACCTTTGTACGAAGATTGCCAATTTGAAGTTTTAGGCGTATTTTCTCTAAAGGTTCACTTTTTCCTTGATGAAATCCCAGGATGGTAGTGATAGTTGTAGAAAGATTATATACTAGGATTTTCAAAGCATCCAGTAAGGACTTCAGCATGATGCTAAGTGCAGACCCGGGATCAATCAGAATGCGGTCGACTTTCATAGTGTCCACATACCCCGTAAAATAGAGAGGATGATCATGACGATTATCTTCTAACAACATGTCATCTTGTGTAAAAGTGATATTGGACATTAATTCAAATACACTATGACAATGTGCACAGCTGACAGGCTCCTTTTCGGGCTTCTTGAGAAGAGTCAAACAAGCGTCAGCCTTTATCAAGGCTTCACTTAATGTCTCACGAGTTTCTTTTGAGAGACGTAAAAGTTCAAATATTGACAATCTTGCTGGAGTATTGGCCAATTGAGCCAATATGTCAAAATTGTAAGGTTTTTCAAGTCCAAGAGATGATGACTTCTTCAATGCTTTATCAAAGCGAACAGGTTGCTTTCCCTTGTCTGTTGATGTTGGCTTAGGAGGAGATGGCTCGACCACTGGCAAGGATATAGATGGTGTATCTTCAGCAGGAGAAGATGATGGAGGAAGAGCATCCGGGGATGTAGCAGGGTTCTCTTGATTTTTCGAATACTCCCGAAGATAGGGTTTCCCAGATCTAGTGCCCATTAGAATTTCTTCTTCTGTTATTGGTTCAAAGGGTACCATGTTGCAGTTCTTGGATTTAGACTTGGAATACTTCTTTTGCTTAGAAGAGGAAGGTGTTTTAAATTCTGCCACCAAATATGGATGAATCCACATAATCTCTCCTCTGTCAGTTGGCAGCGGAACAAGACCTTCATTTTGAGGAGGTGGGGATATTCACAATTTCCAGAGTAGTCCTTGGAATGGGGACAACACCATCTTGTACGAGTTGTGGTAAAAAATCACCGAATTGGAGAGAAACCACATTAGTAGTCACCATTTTCTCGTCCTGCTGAAGAGTAATTGCTCCAGAGTTGACCAACTCCTAGATTTTGCCCTTGAGCACATAACATGCTCTAGTTGGATGCCATATGAATCTGTGATAAATACAGTATTTAGGGTGATCAGTTTTACCAACTTCTTCTGGTCTCTTTGCCTCTGGAAGCTGAAGCTTATTGCTTTTGATCAAGCAATCGAAGATGTCTAAAGTATCATCTTCATCGAAAGAATACTCTTCTTTTGGACGAGTTAAATTTTGCAGTGGTACTGATGGGGTGGATGCCGTCTGAGTAACATTGACAGCCAAAGACTCTTTGCCTTTGAGATTAATGGCCAGTGTTTCTTTATTCTTGCGGTTATTCTGACGATTACTACCTCCTGGTGTAGAATGTTCATCTTGGTTAGGATGAGTCATCTGGACTCCTAACTGCTTGAACTTTTCGGTACTAACTTCTACCGCCTTTGCATTAACAATGAAAGAAGGCCAATCCTGAAATTGTGTAGATCCCGTCCACATACTGATAATAGGCAACAAGTTTGATTTACAAGTGTCTATTATTACAGCAAATACAGTACCTAAAGGCATTTTGAGTGCCTCTCGGTGGAATCTTTCAATGAAACTCTCTGTGGATTCATTCTGCCTCTGTTTAATTTTAATGAGGACAGACATCGTTATGTCATTGACTCTCTCATAAAATCGTTCCAAGAACATTTGCTTGAAACTAGCAAAAGAAGTGATACAGCGATTAGGCAGGCTATGATACCAGTCATATGTTGTACAGGCTAAACAACCGACGAACACTCTGGTAAGGATAGCATCATTTGGCTGTAATTGATCAGTCACACCTCAAAATGATTGATGTACTGACTTGGAGAAGTGTTGCCATCAAACAGCATAATGGTTGGAAGCTTATACTTGGAAGGAAATGGAACTTCCTTCCACTCTGTAGGATATGGTTGCTTTATGCCTAGTCTTTGTAGGCCATCCTTCTGCTTGAAGGCCTCAAACTGAGTACATAAAAGTTTTACAGCTTCATTAGTATCCCCTGATGTTTGGGAATTGGTAGGCTGGTTAGAAGTGTTAGGAGGAGGAACAGCATGGTAATTACCACTCCCAGCACCAGACTGACTTGGATCAGCTTGAATTGGCACAGAAGCAACCTGAGGGGTTGGTACCCCCAAACTAACAGGTACAGAAGATGCTATAAGCTCAGGATTTGTAACAGGGTTTACAATCAGAGGCACTGTATATTGAGCCACCATTATGGTGTGTATGCTTGCAACCATTTTTGCCATGGTTTTCAATCTGTCTTCTAATACAACAATTCGTTGCTCTTGGCTGGTTGACGTAGAGACATCTTGATCTTCCATGATGGTATATACCGTCACTTCTCTTGCAGCTGTTGATGAGATAGTTTGTTCAGAGCTTTCACTATCTGCATCAAACTCCGAAAGAGAGTCCTCTCCCACATGGGTGATAAGGAGATCTTCTGGATTAAAGACACCTTGGTTCAAATGTCGATTTCTCGATCTAGTGTATTGAAAGACACCTTCACTGGATGCATGGATCCGATCTAAGTATTGTTGACTGGGATTACGGGATGCATTACGTCTTGGACATTTTCCACCCCCAGTGCCTTGAGAAGTCATGTTAACAGAAGCATATAATAGTTCATCTTCGTCTTCTATTATATGTTCAGGAGTTGAAGTATAGTTCAGACGATCGAAGACAGATTGTCGAGCCAATTGGCAACAATAGTTGATGATAACTTCATATAGGCAGTGGCGATTTAAAGTGCGATTTAGAGGTAAGGAAAACATTCCCGTAATCTCCCATCTTTGTGTAAGACGTTGTCGGAGATCAGTTACAACCACAGGACGAGAAGAAGACGGAGGAACATATTCCTTAATGATGTTAGGAACATGTCTCCTATTTTTCAGGTGCTTAGTTCCTTGAGTGTACAAAGATGTACTCAACTCATTAGCATAAGTAGATGGGTCTTTCTTTTCAAACTTTGGCTTTTGGTGCAGATTGGCCTTTGGCATAGGATTCTTACGTTTCGCCAAAGTTGATATTGGTTGACGCCTATTGAGATAAGCACGTAAATCTAAAAATTCTGCTCCCGGTGTCTCTATTTATAATACCTTCAATTTTTCTTGCTTGGATCTTGAAATTTGCAAGGTAGGAAGGTCTTGACCAGACCCCGTGAAGGTAGGTAAGATACCTCTCTGATCAGTATTCTTTTCGGTATCAGAGATCCGAGGACCTCTATTTACAGGAATATAATCTGATACGTCTTCCTCTAAGTCATAGACCAGGGAAGTTTGAGAAAAGACCAAAGGGTGCTTTCCTTTATTTTGTGAAGGGTCAGCTAAGAAGCCTTTCCCTTTGTTCTGTCGCAAGATTATTTTAGGCACAGATTGTGCCAATTGAGGAAGTGTCAAAGGACTCTTCCCTTTGTTCTGTCTAGTGTTGGCACTAGGACATGAATTCTCCAAGTTCAGAACTTGAGAATTGGAAGAGGGAATAGCCAAAAGACTAGTTCCCTTATGTTGTGCCAGAGTAGCAGATTGCACCTGGGTAGCCGATTACTTGGGTTGTGCCATAGTCCTACGGACTACTGGTGGCGCCTTGGCAGCAAAATTGGTAGACTGTGCCTCGACAGTAGCTTGAACTGATTGTGCCTTGGCAGCAAAGATAGTAGTAGACTGCGCATGGACAGTAGGGTGAGCAGATTGTGCCCTAGCAACAGAAATAGGCTGTGCTGGAGCCACTGAGGCAGATTGCACCTTGGTCATTGAGTACTCAAGTTGCGCCTACGCAACAGCGACTATAGGAGGTTTAGGAATCCATACAGTCCTGTTCTGGACGATAGCCACCGTGCACTTGTTGCTCTTGGTGTTGATCATATTCTCGTAGGCTGTCTGGTTGACTTGAACAACCAGAGTCTTCTGCATCTTTCAGATCGACGCAATGTCACATTGAGTTGTCACTTTCTCGTCGAAGGATAAAGTCGTCTCCAGCAGAGTCGTCATTTTATTTGCAAATAACAAATTTTGTTTATTCCAAACTTGTAAAAGAATACAAAGTACAATAAATTTTGGGGAAGTACAACTTTAGGAATCTGATCAGAAGACGATCACATTATACCTTGGACTATGTGAACTTGAAGACTGTAGCCTCTAGAGAACGCAGCAGCAATTTGCAAGGGTTCTTGATCTCTTTCTGTATATGATGATGATTGGAAACTCTATTTATAGAGTTCTTGAAATAATTGTTCTAGCAGTTATTCTGATGGTGCAAGAAGCTGGATTGTGCCACATTGAGTTACACTAACCTCCTGTTGCGCCAACTTTCATTCAGTTGTCAATCGTGTACTAACTGTATTTAGACGCGTGGCATCATATGATTGAGATGTGCGTGGTCGTGTACAGGATAGTAGACATGTCTTGAGAGATTAGTGGCATGTGCGCCACATCATCCTGCTTTAGAATATAAGTTGTCTCAACTTTATCAGGTTACACGAGCTTCAGTCAACAAGTCAAACTGTGCTTGATTTGGGCTGCACCTACACGTATGGCAGCTTCTGAGCAAAAGTCGTTCAGGTTGCGCCCAGGTGCAATAAGGATTTTGTTTAGATTGTGCTTGGGCGCAACTCACGAGGCATACAGGACAACTGTCCACCAACTTCTCTTGAGCGACACAATTCACAGGATTCGAAGAGATTTTCCTCGTTTACTGTTTGTGTCAGTCGTCAGTGTTGTCAGGTAATAATGACCATTAAGTATCAGATGCCACGTAGGTTTTGGTACAAAAAGACCGGACGCAGTCTGATATCAGCCGCAACCTGATCAGTGGTGCAGTCTGTTCTCTGAGCTTCATATCAGTGGCGCAACCTTATTCTTGGGGCACAATTTGATCACTGTTCAGTATATTCAGGGCGCAACTTGATTTTTAGGCTCTATAACGACGGATGATAATTACCGTCGCCGGCTACAAGAGTTGGAGGCCTTAGATGAAAAGCGTCTGCTAGCTCAACAACGAATTGAGCTTTATCAAGCACGCATCTCTGAAGCCTTCAACAAAAAGGTCAAGCTGAGAACATTCCAAGTAGGCGATCTCGTCTTGGCAGTTCGGAGCCGATGGTTATGACTCACAAAACCGTCGGCAAGTTCCAGCCAAAGTAGGAAGGCACATTTATCATCGAGGCTGTATTCTCCAATGGTGCATACCGTCTCGCAAAGCAGAATGGAGACTTGCTCATGATGCCCATCAACGGCAAGTTCCTGAAGAAATATTATGTCTAAACGATATCCGCCGAATCAACCGGATTGTTGAGTTATGTACCTTTAGGTACCGCTGAACTTACACTCGGGTCATTCCAAATAAATCTATATCGCGTCTTCTGGGTAGTAAGTCATATATGATCATACCTCTAAACTTCTTTCCTAAAAGTGTATCTTTCTGATAATCTATTACCCGCACTTTCAGTGCATAAAAAAGGGTAACAGGTCCACAAAATTTCCGAAATAACCACGTCGATGTCACCTCTGAGTTGTTTCTCTTCCATCACAAACAAATCACCCCTTACGTAGAACTTCCACATTCACATTACCTCTGAGTTGTTCTATGTACCCTTCGTGGAGTCCAATCCTGCCACTTCCTCATTACCTGAGTAGGAAGACTCTATTGTAAAGACCCCATATTTACCACGTCCTCATTACCTCTGAGTAAGTATGTCGGTTTTCTCTCGACTTATTATCCGTACCCAAAATCAGGGTACGCCAAGGATAATAGGCCCACAAATGTCCACGGTAGACCACAAATGTCCACAGTTGACCATAAATGTCCGTAGTTGACCACAAATGCTGTACTAGGTTCGCTAGTACACGCGCCTCTTTTCTCACAATCTCATGCCTCTGGAACCCAGCTGTTCCATGGCATTCTTTCGCCCAATACCAGGAACTTCCATGTCCACCTTACCATGGAGTCATTCTAGGTATCTCTATCGAGCTTATTATCCATGCCTAAAACCAAGGTATGCCAAGGGTAATGGGTCCACAGAAAGTCCTCCAGTGGGGTAAACATCATAATCCCAAAGATACGGTACAAGCACAACAGATAATGGATGATGTAAACATAGTCATTCATTGAAAATCAAAAGTACTACATTTTTTGGACCACATCTCTGTCAAAAAGATGAAGAAACATAATGAAAGAAAAAAAAGCCGATCAGGGTTTGGCGACGTACAGCTCTCTAAGACGGTCCTTCAGCTTGGACGTCGACCGCTCAATTCTCAGGGTGGCCCGGCGCTCAGCCCCTTGCGTTAACTTCTCTGCATCCTCCAGATATGCATGTGCCTGCCAACCGTCTTCAAGTTTCTTCAGTGCACGCTCCAAGGCATCTGAGGTTCGGGTGACCTTGTCGGTCTCCCAGAAAATTAGCTTCTTGTCTTCGCGCGAGGCCTAGAGCTCATATTCCAAAGAAACCAATTTTCTCTAAAGTTGGAGGATCTGCTCCTTGGTATCAGTGATCCCATGAGAGGCGGCCTCTTCCCGAGCGATACAGTCCTCTTCACTGCGGCTCAATTGATCGTACTTCAGAGATAAATCTCGGAGGTCCTTTACTAGAGCAGGCTTGGACGTCTCCCGTACCATCCTTACCTTTTCTATGGCTGTTATAAGGAAGGCACACTCCTGATCTATTGCTGAAGATAGATCGACTTGCCGCAGTCCTTGAAATTAAGCCACCAGCTGATCAGCTTCTAGTAACTTGGGCTCCAAAAGCTCGACCATCCCTGCCCCACCGGGGAGGGTTCTGAGGAGTTCAATCTGGCCACGGGCACATTGACGGGCCAATGCAAAAGATGTCCCCCTCTCTACGGTACCCTCAACCCCTCGCTTCAGATGACGGTAAAAACTATCAACCATGTACTTTGACGATTCATCTAGAACCTCCAAAGAAGACGGTGTCAGAGAAAGAGTAGCGGGCAAGGTTGAAAACGGCCGTGAAGAAGATGCACCGGAGCTTGATGCCCCTATCACTTGGGAAACAAGTTTCAAGCGATACGACGCCTGAATAGCAGCTATATCCTCCTCCGGAGCCCGAAGGATCCGGAGACTCGGCAGAGCAGAAAGGTCAACCTTCGGTGTTGGAGCCACATGAACCAAGGAGGGTGCAGAGACCATTTCTTCCTGCCCTGGCAGCTCTACTATGTCTCCTCCTAAACTTGATCCGGCAGGAGGTCCCTCGGTATGAGTCGGAGGAGGAAGAGGCATACTTTCTTCCCTTACATCCCCTCTAGTGATTTCTCCTTCGACGATGTCCGTCGTCAGTGGCGAATGAGCAGGACCTGTATGTCCGGAGCAACCATCGATCAGCTTAACCCGAAGGATATAAAGATAGAGCAAATGAACCTCCTCACTAGTCAAGACATGACTTAGCTTACCAGGAAAGGATTGCTGAAGCTGAGGCTCACTCCCAGCCACCGTACCCTCTTCACCAGCGATATCTGAGCCGAATGCAGCTGGTTCATCTGCCCCAGCCGCCCCGGAGGTGGACACAATTGGGTCATAATCACCTGGATGAAGTTCAGCAACTTCGAGGATTGGCTCAGTAGAGCCTACATCGCCCTGGGTTGAGACGTCAGCAACGGAAGGAACCTCAGCCGTCGCCGGGAGAACCCTTGCAGAAATAAGCTCGACACTCATATCACTAATTAAAGTGGCTAGAGCCGGGTCGACCTCAGAGACAGTAGCCGGCTCTCGAGAGTCCACTTCTTCTGACGCCTACAAAGAAATGGAGATTGATCATATCATAGTGCAGAAAAGAAGAGCTAAAAAAAGATGGTTGTAATTCGATTCACCTCTGAAACGGCAACAACATCCTCGTTTCTCTTCCTAAATGATTGGCCCGCGAGGTTTGATAGCAGCCCGTTTCCGGGAGCAAGTTATGCCGCCAACAGCGGACTCACGCCTGCTTCGCTTACGTGAAGGACTAGGCACAATAGAGGGCTGATCTGCCACCACATCATCTACAGGAGGAAGAGGCAAGTTATCGGGGTCATCCTCTTCGTCCGTATTGGTAGACTCCGAGTCTGACACATCAACTGCATTCCCCTTCTTTGTTTTTGTTTGGACCCTTTTGGTTTTTCCTCTAAACCAGTACCAACAATAAAACTGGTACTTGGGTCAAAATCGTTAGGGGGCTTGTTCACCATTACATGGTACAGAGCCGCCATGTATAAAATTTGCCCTGACTCCCTAGCATCAGGCACAGAGAAACTGGTACGGGTGTGAACAGTATTATAGTAATGCCAAGCCCGGATGCCGTCAAGGATACTACCCTCAAAACCCAGGCAGGAGCTGGAATTGTCCAAGAACAGATGACTGAACCCAAACTGTCGGGAGAACCGACTGGGCAAGTAAGGCTCCAAGAAGACGGAGTTACGGTTGCGATATACCAGGTATGCAGGACGGATGTTCTGCAACCAGAGGAGCATCTAATCGGACAAGAGGTGTGGAGGCCCAGAACCATCAAGATGTACACCATTCACTTCTTCATCAGTAAAATAAGGAACAGACACGAAAAAGGTATATCTGTCCACTCTTGCCAGCGCCATCCGATAGGCTGGCATGGTACTGCACTCCCAGGGCATACGGCGATACTAGAAGACGAAGACATCATTAGAAGTTACGTCATCTTCTGGGCCAGGCCTCATCAAAGATTGGCAGTGCATCAACATCCACCCCATCAGATAATGATAGGATAGCTCGATTCGTTCAATGTCCTTTGACATATCACAGATAATGACCTTGGACAAGAAAATGCGGAGGCCACGATGTATGTTGCATACCATGGCAGGGAGGAGAGCTAGTCTGGCCCCAAAGACTAGCTTCATCGCAGGAAGGATAAAGTTACGGCTGATTCTCTCAATAGAGCCAGCCCCTCCCGAAACTACGCATTTTCGCAGCCATACCATCAGAAATCCCGCCAGAAGAGCCTTCTCGGATAACTTCTGAGTATCCAGATAAAAGTAATTAAAAGAGTCAGATTGACTCCCAAATCTGTCGCCTGTGGTTTTCACCCTCTTGGCAGTCGATACCTGGTCCTGCACCTCCTCCCAGGTTCGAGGAGTTCGGGGAGAAACCCGGCCTGAGGCACCGAGCCTAAAAAGGTAACTGAGTCAGGCCTTCGTATGAGGAAGGTTCCCTTCCGAGCTGTCGTTCTTCTTTTTTGACATCTGCTGGCACGTGCTGTGGTGACACAGCAATTCCCGGTAGACAGCCACAAAGCTCGGGAACCGCTGCTCCAACTCCTCGAACTCTTCATTCGTAGGAGTATATGCCTCAAAAACTTTGTCTCCCCAGGACAGCTTGGAGACTTCACGCATCTCTTGGAGAGCGAACCCCATCTCCCCTCCAGGGGTAAAGAAGGTCCCCGATCGGCGGTTGTACATTTCAAGAAGAGCCATGTAGAGCTTCTTGTTTTTGGGTAGACCATAACAGGTGCCCCGAATGGCATGATACAAGCCAATCTCGAGCATGATATCCTTGTATGTCCGTAAGATCCATGAGGTCAAGTTAATCCATGAAGGAATGGGGTTCATCCAGTTCATCAGTGCCAACCGACAAATGGGATAGGACCCCTTCTGAGCAAGATGGGTCATGAAAGTGTCAGCTTGAGAGAATCGGAAGTTGGGACCCTGTATATTTAAGAAACTATCCGGGTCCAACCCCATCACGTAGCTGCTGACCGGTGTCCTGCTCGCGACCACCGACCTCGAGTTTCTGTTATAGTGAATATCACCCACGAACATCCCATGCTGGGTCGGAGTCAAGAAGTCCACCATTTTTTTTGTCGGTTGGCAGCATGTTGAACCACGACAGCAGGAAATGATGCTCCATCTGAGGAAAATGGATCGCCATCCCGTTAGAAGAAAAACTCTAACTTTCAGATATATCTAAAATATTGGAGTTCTTTACAGTCAGGGCATCCCCAAAGAGGAACGCAGGTTTCAGGTGTTGACAACCCAATTTCCCCGAGTTCATCACGCCCGAGAGAAAGAAGAAAGATTGGTTTTGGATATCCCTCAGCCTCTCCTCAGGTTCATCTTTGGAAAATTGGTCTGACACATAATCCACTATGTGGTCGAACCTCACACCCACAGCAGATTGGGCTTAACCTACTAAGAGTTCTCCCGCAGGATTGACTGGCAATATTACTGAAAAAGACAAAAGAAAGAAGTCAGAAGATAGCCAGAGAAAAATCACTTAATGCTTTCTGAGCTTATGCGAATTTGTTAGGTGGGTCGTTATGCGGCCCAGTTCATAGAAGCTTATGTGGCTCTATTTAGTAGGTATTCATGCGGCCCAGTTTATAAGGAGCTTATGCGGCTCTATTTGGGGGTCTTCATGTGGCCCAGTTCATAAGGATCTTATACGGCTCTGTTTGGGGGGTCTTCATGCGGCCCAGTTCTTATGGAGCTTATGCGGCTCTGTTTGATGGGCTTCATACGGCCAAGTTCATAAGGAGCTTATGCGGCTCTATTTTGTGGGTTCTTATGCGGCCCAGTTCATAAGGTGTTTATGCGGCCACAAGACGACTCATGCGGCTCGGACATGAGGATTACTCTCATGCGGCTCGGACATGAGGCATACTCTCATGCGCCTCAGTCATGAAGTAAATCTCATACGGCTCGGACTTGAGGATTACTCTCATACGGCTCGGACATGAGGCATACTCTCATGCGGCTCAGTCATGAAGTAAACTCTCATGCAGCTCAGACATGAGGCATATCCCATACGGCTCGGACATGAGGAGTTCATGCGGTCCGTACGGCACACTGAATTTGAGCAGTTCAGTAAAGAACGAAGAAAAATGCCCGCACATAAAACATACGACATAGCCATTATGGTTAGGGTTCGAAACCATGCAGTTTTCTTTCGAACACTCTTACCGTCAAAAGAAGGACGAACGTCGGGGTGAACTTAGATCGCCGACGAGGAGGCAACTCCTTTGCCCTTCGTTGCAGTACTGAAGGAAGCCTTGGGAGCCATTGATGATCGAAAGAGGAGAAGAGACGGATACTAGGGCAAGAAAGCTTGAAGAAAGAAGAGAGCAAAGAATCTTCCTCTTCAAAAATTGCTCATATTTATAGGCTGGGGTGGCATGTGAACCGATAGACGCTTCAGATTTCGTGCTGCCTAGAAGATAAAGCCGACCCTTGGGATTCTATCCCCTTTCATACAAAAGACTGCTCAGAATCATCAAAGCAAATCTAAATATTTAATGCCGACTCTTGGGATCCTATCCAAAAGACGGCTTTAAAATCAAAACAAATCAAGAGCAATTAATGTGACACCTACGTGGCACAAGACCAGTATGCGGCCAGAGAAGCGTATGCGGCCAGAGAAGCCTATGCGGCCCGAGAAGCTTATGCGGACATGCCCATGCTTCTTATTCAAATTATTTCAATTTACAAATTGAAAACTATGAAGGGGTCTTGTAGAAGCAAAGAAAAGAACAGTAATTCTTATGCGGTCCAGAATCAACATGAAACTCCATGCGGCTCAGAACTTGGGGAGTTTCATGCGGCTCAAATTCCTGGGAGCTTCATGCGGCTCTGAAAGCTTCATGCGGCTCAAAAAGCTCCATGCAGTCTTATGCGGTTCAAAAGTCTGCCTGTACAGCTGGCCATACAGTTGGCCATTATTACTCTGACAATAAAGTGACAGCTCTGACAGAAATGATGGCTCTAACATAAAGACGAGACGCGACATGCTCCTAAAAAGACGAAAAAATTTTCATAAAATCTTACACAGTTCAAAAAATTCTAAAAAAAAGTTCTTTATACGGATCACCGCCGTGGCCTTCATGCGGCTCTGTCATGAGACCACTCTCATGCGGCTCAGACATGAGGCCACCCTCATATGGCTCGGCCATGAGACCACTCTTATGCGGCTCATTCAGTGGACCACTTTCATGCGGCTCAGTCAGGGACCACTCTCATGCGGCTCAGTCATGGGGACCACTCTCATATGGCTCAGTCATGAGGCCACCCTTATGCGGCCCGGCCATGAGACACTCTTCATGCGGCTCGGTTGTGGGACAGTCCCTCATGCGGCTCAGCCAGGATACATTATTTATGCGGCTCACCACAAGAGTATCAGTTTAGACATGTGGCAGGAATTGACGATTCAGATTTATTACAACCAACAGATCATAATAGTTCAGATTTATTGTAACAAACAGATTAAGATTAATCTTAACCATCCCCAACTGACCACTTCTCAAGGCGCAGTTACAAGGATGTGACCTAAAATTAGCCACATAGCTATACACCCCACTCATCACAAGTTCCTATAAATAGCATAGGATTATTCCTTTGAACGGGGACACAGAG
Organism: Iris pallida; assembly: GCA_029216955.1. Lineage (NCBI taxonomy): Eukaryota > Viridiplantae > Streptophyta > Magnoliopsida > Asparagales > Iridaceae > Iris > Iris pallida. Next base: position 8,864,322 of record JANAVB010001998.1, on the reverse strand, counting down.
AGCAAGACCGAGCAAAAGACACAGAAAGAGAGAGCATTTTCTTTGCCGGAGCCGAGGTTGCGTTTGATCGTCCAAGGAATAAGACAGAGTTGATAGCACTTTCTTGAGCCTCTACCGTCACCCTCCAGAATCTAAATTAAACAATTGTACTTATATTGCTTTTCCTAGGTTTTGTTCCTAGGCTCTCTTTTGTACAAGCGAGTTTGTAATTGTGAATCAAAGTTCAGTCCTCCCATAAAACTGTTCTGTTCTTAGATAATCAATGACAAACACATCTTTTCGAATAAAATTTGGGGTGCGATACTGCCATCAAGATGAAGATGCCTCATTTCTTCATCAGTAAAAGCGGAATCGACACAAAGAAGAATAGCTGTCCACCCGTGCGAGCATAATACGACATTCGGACATGGTCAAACAGGTCCAAGGCATATCATGATATTGATAAATGAATGCATCGTGAATCGTCGCGTTCTCCTGGGCCAGGTCGCATCAGAGAAGGGCAGTGCATTAACAGCCACCCCATCAGATAATGATAGGGTAGCTCAATTCGGTAGAAATTCTTCGTAACATCACGAGCTATGTTTCTGGCCGTAAAGATACGAAGACCCCGATGGATGTTGCACACATGGCTCGGAGTAGTGCTAGTCTGCCTCCGAAAACTAACTTGACATCAGGGAGGATCAGGTTGCGGCTGATTCTCTCAATCGAACCAGCACCCCCCCCCCGAGACCACACAAATCCTCAGTTATATCATCAAAATCCAGCCACGATGGCTTTATGGGACAAGGGTTGGATATCTTGATAGAAGTAGCTGAATGTGTCGAACTGGCTTCCGAATCTGTCACACGAAGCTTTGGTTCTCTTGCGCTTTGCACCTGAGCGTCCACTCCCGCATGAGTCTGGGCTGTGAGGGAAAACCCAGCCCGAGCGCCAAGGTCGAACAAGTAACTGACCCAGGCCTTGGTGTGAGGAAGGGTCACCTCAGAACTTTCATCCTTCTTCTTTGATATTTGTTGACAAGTGCTATGATGACATAACACCTCCCAGTAAACGGTAAGGAACCCAGGAAACCGCCGCTCTAATTTCTCAAACTCATTCGTGGGAGTATACTCTTCATAAACTTTATCCCCCAAGGCAGCTTGGAGACGTCATGCATCTCGTGAAGGGCGAGCCCCATCTTTCAAAAGGTGTATAAAAGGTCCCCGTACATAATTGTACATCTTGAGGAGCGCTATGAACAGCTTTGCCTTCATAGGGAGGCCATAGCAAGTACCCCTTATGGCATAGTAGAGGCGAGCCGCTGTAAAATATTCCATAAGTCGACAGGATCTAGAGCGTCAAGTGTAACACCCAGTTTTCCAAATAAGGGTAATTTTGAACTTTTGAGTTATATTATTATTTATTGATATTTATATCACATTATGATTTTTGGTGATTTTTTAATCAATTTAAATTTGTTTAAGTCATGACTTGTGATTTTGATGTGCTGCTAGTAAAACCCGAGAGACTATCTGACCTAGAGCCTAACTATGTTATTAGGATGATTTATTTTTCTTTTAAGCATGAGGGTATTTTGGTTATTTGGTCTTTTGAATTATTTTATGATTTATTTCATTGGTGATGTTAATTTTGACTTTTTGCTAGTTGTGACTTAAGAGACTAACCTAGAAGCTAACCCTAACTATGGTGACTTAGTAGGAAATGGTGTGACCCTGTCTAGCTTAAGTCAAACCTATTTTTAGTCACAAGAATCTAGTTTCAATAGGAAAAAATTATGAATAAGTGAAATGACTTGTGATTTGGTTTTATGACTTATGACTTAAGCCCATAGGCCCATAACTTGAAGCCCGAACCCTAACCAAACCCTAAGTGACCAGCCATATAGAGATTTATACCCCTATTTAATGCCCCTCTCTTGTTCTTGCCTTTTTGTGCTCAACCAAGTTTTAGAAAGAAAGGTAAATTCCCACTTTCCAAAATTCCTAGTAAATTTATTTTTAATCCTTTTTGACCCAAATCTTTTGCATATGATTCTAATCCACCTCTACTTGCTGATTTTGAGGAGTAATTTCAGTCTAAGAGCAATTTAGAGGATTTGGCTAGCATCGGGAATCAACCAATTTATAGCCTTTTTTATCTTTGCACCTATAGGTAAAACTCCTCAAATTGTATTTAATTCCAATTTCTTTGTATATTAGGCTAGATCTAGGTGTCCCCTAGTTGTTTCTCAAGTTTGGTAGGAAACTATGTCCGTTTGGTGTCCGTATCGGACACGTGTCTGTGTATGTACAAGTGTTTGTTGAAATGCCACATAGAAATGGATTTTCGTATTTTCTAAAACTAATTACATGTTTTTGAAGCTCTTAATGTGTAGATTAAATATGTTGAAGACTAAGCACGACTATGTGGAATTTTTGTGTCCAAATCGGACACGCACCTCATGCACGACACCACGCACAGACCTCGTGCAGTCCCCTGTTGTTCGAGTGTCCTAGCGGACACACACGGACTCTCGTGACCTGATTTTTGGTAGACACGTGGGGGCACTGTCAGCCATCACCCACACAAAATTTGAGGCAAAATGATCGAGTGGATCGAGAGAAAACTCGATCGCACCGATCCTTGCCTGTGTGCACGTGCGTGAAAACGCACACCGATACGCACGTTTTGACACGACACGGGGACACGGGACACAGTGCAGGGTACACGAGTGTAGCCCTATGTAGGGCGAACACGTGGGCACGAGCACGAATCGTATAGTATCCTGTGTCGCGTGCACGAGGCCGTGTCCTCCCTGCACGAGGACACTCTGATGCTGTTTTCTGACATTTAGTTTTTTTGAATTCTTGGACACTTCGTGTCCTAATTGCTGGACACATTGGGACACATGGATGTGCATGACATGTCCTAATGTCTGTACCCCCTGACATGAATATTGATTTGGTTTTGGTTGGCAATTTGGGTTCGATTTTATGATTGCTGATGCACATTTTCATTAATTTGATTTTTGAGTTAATTTATATATTTTTACTATTTTATAATGTTTTAATTACCATGTTAATTCACCCCACATGTATTAGATTATGGAAGGTTGATTTATGATTTGTGTTTGAAGGTTTGATTTCGAGTAGGTTTTGAACTGTAATTTCAGGTTGTTGCTAACTGTTTTAAAACTGTCAATGCATTTCCTGAGATTGGATTCAATTTCACAAATTCCTAAGATAGTGGCTGATTCTGAGATTTGGATTTACACAAGATTTGTTTGAAATTAGAAATTTCTAATATAGGTTGATGTTGAATGTTCAGTTGAATTCCTGAGATGGGTTTTGAATGTTAGAAAATCTGAGATTAGCCACATGTTATGGTCATGTTGACATGGGATAATTGGTTTCGAATTGCTTAGGAACACTGTTAACTGGACCGAAGGGTATTCACTAATAACTGAGATTTTATACACACACACACTATTTTAAACTCACACAAACATATGACAGTACAAACACATGACCCTCTGCACACACAACCCCCTGCACTTCTCTTGCATGCACATTGACACTGATATTAGGTTTAAGTTACTGATTCATTAATTTCATGATTCAACATGTTAGAGGGAGGGATTCCTATACCTGAGTTAGGATAGGATTGTTAGGATATTGAATTAGAGTGTTGACAGTTGAGTTTGTATGTATATATGTAAATCTGAATTGAGAACTGAGTTTTGAAATGAATTGGACAGTTGGGTTGAACATGGGATTAGGATATGGGGTTTAAAACTGATTAATGTTGTGGTGGTTGTAGAGAGTGGGATCGAGAGGGTATGTTAGAGTTTTGATAGAAGTGAGTGTTAGAGTAGTGTGTTAGTGGTTAGGATATCATGTATCCTAGGTTAGTCTCAAATGTTTAGAGGGATTGTTAGGGTGTTGATAGTCACTTGGGTGTTCTAATTCACTTCCCATTAGATCTGCAGTCCATACCTATATTTAGCCCATTTTTTTTTTCAGTTTATACATGTATACATATATGTTGGGTTCACATATGATTGTCATTATCTTATATGGGTATTGGAGTTGAGGGCTAAGGATAAGTGATATAGTATCCTATATATGTGTAGTGTATATTAGATTGGGATACTATATGTGTATGCATGATATTATATGTAGATAGCATGGTAGTTGAGTATGGGTTGTGGTAGTTTATAGATAGGAAGGACTAGGGTTTGAGTCATTATTGTATATGATATGGTTAGGTTTTGAGCTAGTTTACCCTAGAATAACCTTAGTTGACTAAGTTTGACCCAGTAGTCTAAGTTTGACTTTTAGTTGACCAATTGACCTACTTTGACTAGATGTTGATTTGGGTTGACCCAGAGTTGACCAAGTTTGACTTAGACCTAGTTTGACCTAGACAGTTGACCAGGTTTGACTTAGAGTTGACTTTGACCTAGAAATCATATAGATTATCATAAACTTCGTTTACCTTATTTTAAACACATTATAACCTGTACTGCTCTATTTAGGACATTGTGACTTCGATGCAGACATCTGATATTACACTACTCTTTTTAGAGTATCAGGTGAGTACATTCTCTGATAGTTCTCTCATTATTTGTCAGTTACTGTACTTCAGTTCTAGTTAGTTTTATGTGATTCTCTGTTACCACACGTATAGATATTTCTAGATTCATGTATGCGACACACTTACCATATTGTCTGGCCTCTATTACTGGAATTATTCTCGAATCATTGCTAGTATCATCGTGTTTGGTTGGACTCATCTCGATTCTCGTGTCTTGTACTGGATTCACTTGTATTACGGGGCAGGGAAATATTGAGTAAGACATGTAGACATACCAAAAATCTGAAATCTTCCTACTAGAATCTACTGGAAGCATAGCCACCTCTCGCCTGATTAGTGAGAGATGTGCCTGATACCTACAGCCGTTTACATGTCGATCTCAGTATTTTAAAACACACTGTTAGAATATAGCTGGTCTCACCTGATTCTTGATCACTGACTAGAATCATCTTATACTGGATTCATCTTGTATTAGATTCGTCCCGTACTGGATTTACATAGTATTTACACTTGTTTATTTACTGTCTGGACTTATATCATGTTACTCTAGTTCAGCTAGTTTCTATTTTACAGTCTTCATTGCCATGATTCTTCTCTTATTTTAGTTACTTTACTTTCTTGTATCTTATCTGTTTTTCTACACCATCACCTGAATATAAACACCATGTTCATCAATAAAACTGTCTATAACTGCTTTATAGTTCTCTGTCATTTACTTGAGTTTTTTGATGAGTTGTACTCGTTCCTGTCCTGACTGGACCTGTTGAAAATATTACAGATACATGCCCCGAGGACACTTGCCTACTTACTATGAACCAGGAGATGGCTTAGCTTTCTTTGGCCCCGACACTCAGGAGTGATCGGGAGACTAGCTAGTTGACTTGGTTTAGTTTTCATGTTTTAGACTTGAATTGTAAATAAGTTGAGATATGTTATTTTGAGATTGTTGGAGATTATATTATTAGTAGTTAGTTTTATTGTTGTATTTAGTCTTAGTTATAAACTTATGTGTTATCATATCGTGCTTAGACTGTGATTGAGATTATATTATATCTATACTTCTCCTTCGTTCGGAGTTGAGATTTTGACAGTACATTATATAATTGCTGAGTTGTTGGTTAGATAGTGACCTAGAACAGCGTTCTACCACCGACACTACGGCATAGGCTGGGCGCTGTTACGTACTCATACCCTCACAACGGTGCGGATCATGACATCAAGTTAACCCATGGAGGGGAACGATACATCTAATTCTGCAGCAATAGTCTACCCGTGGGATATCCTTTACGGGAAATTTGGTTCAGGCGGTGTCGGCCTCAGGGAGTCGATTATTGGGCATCAGGTCATTTATAAAACTACCAGGGGCTAGCCCGACACGGAACGGATCGACTCCCTGGTCGTGACCGCTGACCGCACTCGTCTATTATAATGGATGTTGCATACGAAGATGGCTTGCCGGTCCTGAGTAATGGGGTTGCCATTCGCCTTTCGATAGGCACCATATTGAAACTTGACAGAGAGAAGTGGCGTTCCATCTGAGAAGATGAATCGGTAGCTCATTGGAATGAAAATCCCAGTTCTCAAAAAGCTCCAGGGCACGAGGATTCGAGACAACTATAGCATCTTCGAACAAGAATAAAGGCTTCAGATGAATGCCCCTAGCTTCCGGAATTCATCATACTGAGTAAGTAAAAAATAATTGTTTCTTGATCTCCTTTAACCTGTCTTCAGGCTTATTTCAGGTAATCTGAGTCGACACATGTTCGACTATTTGGTCAAATCTCACACCCAATATAGATTAAGCAATCCTATCAAGAGTTCCTCCGAGGGAGCTAAGGGCAAGTCCACTGCAAAAGACAGAGAAGAAGTAAAAGTCAGAAGTTTATCCTTTCAACCTAGCCAAAACAAGACCTATGCGGCATTAGACGCATGCGGTTAGGTCATATGCTTATGCGACGCAGTCGGGGGACACTTAGGCCGCTCAATCAAAAAAGGTGCTCATACGGCTCATTCATGAGACACTTATGCGGCTCAGTCACAAAGTGTTCATACGACTCAGTAATGAGGTACTTATGCGGCTTGGACTCAAAATGTTCCTGCGGCTCGAGATATAAAAACCTATACGGCTCAATCAGGAGACACTTATGCGGCACAACTATGCAGAACTTATGCAGATCAGTCCTGGGTCATTTGCAGCGCTTATCGACTCAGCTTATACGGCCCTATCATATAGAACACATGTGGTTCAACTGAGATAGGGCACACATCGACCAAGCTATTGCACAGAAAGCGATATAGCACGGGCCTGCGCATAAAAACATATGACATGGCCATCGTCTTCCCACTGTCCTTACCTTTGATGGGAGGGTGCACGTCGGAGTAGTGGAAGAAGAGTCTTCCGCTCTCGATGGATAAGTAAGCCCTTTCCTTTGGCCGTAGTCGACTTGAAAGCTTTGGGAGCCATTGAAGATAAGAAGACGAAGATGAAAGAGAAGAAGGTAAAAGAGAAATTTTTTTCTTCAAAATCACTCTATTTATAGAGTTTCCAGAAAGGGTGCCGCTTTGATTCTCGAGATCATTAAAGATAATGATACGTTTGGGATTTTATCCCTAGTAACCGTCAACTTTATCTCGAAAAAAGAGAACCCAAATCCGAAATCAAATCAAGAATATTAAATGCAGCAATGACAGCTGGCAGGCTCTCTGCGGCCCGAAGTGTTCCTGCGACTCAAGATTTGTTCTGCGACTCAGGATCTCCATGCGACTAAAGATCTCTCTGCAGTTCGAAAAGCTTCCTACGAATTGAAGACTCCCTACGGCTTGACATATTTTCATGCTTCTTATTCAAAGTATTCCAAATTTGTAATTTGAAAACTTTGAAGGGGGGCTTGTAGAAGCATGAAAATATGGGGTTCATGTGGATTACAAATTGCCGCATAGGTACTTTAGGCCAAACAGGTCCGCATGAAGGAAAGCCACATGACTGTTCAATGACATATGCGGCCTGTCGACAAACAGCTGTAAAAAGAATATGCGGCTAAGACGGGAGTTCGCCTGATAAATATGACAAGTCCTGGAAAGTACAGTTCTGACACTTCGACAAGAAAGATAAGACATGAGACATCGCCCAAAAATAGGACTCGTACGCCTCCATGCGGCCAGAAGAGTGTCATCTAAGCCGCATAAACCATATGCGGCCCCAAAGTTTCCAAACTTTATACAGCCTAGAGTAACTGTGATCCAAGCCCATGAGTCTCATGCGACCCCACATGATCGAAGACTGAGAAAACTATACGCAACAAACGTGGCAATCTGACCAACTCCTTAACTTCCAGATTTGCTTCAACAAAATCCTAACAAATCGACAGATGGCAGCCAAAGAGCGGGTCTTTGCGTGCTAATCAGCCACGTGGCCGCAAGCGTCTATACGGCTCAACATATATTCTATTATAAATAGCAGGGTGCCATACCCCTGCAAAAGGCTGGCAACCTTCAAGAGAAAAGTAATTTCTTTACGAGCTAGAGACTGCATCAGATAGTCCACGGAGTAAGGCAGAGTTGATAGCACTTTTTGAGCCTCCATCGTCACCCACAGAATCAAAACTATACAATTGTACTTAGATTGTTTCCTAGAATTTCTTTCTAGGCTTTCCTTTGTACAAGCGAGTTTGCAATCAATTTCAGTATTCTGTAATACCTGTCTTTGATTTTTTATGGCAAACAGCTATATGTGTTGGGGCCTGTCTTTTTGTTCTGGGTGCATAGGCCTTGGAGACTGGCCTTGGGTGCATGCTCCTTGACAGCATGTCTGAGCCTCCTTGATGTGGGCGCATAGTATGGATCTAGAGAGCCTGGGTGCATAGCCTTGGGCGCATGGCTTTGGATGCCCATCCTGCTGAAGACAGAAGTATTCTGGTTGGGGCTATGCCCAAGCACTCCCTAGGCGCATGGCTCTGGGCGCATGCTTGGTGGAGCAGCACTGTTTTCTTCTAATTTTGCTCCTTCATTTGTGAGCCTCGCCGGGTTTGGCCAGAGTGTCACACACCCCGATTCTTGGCATCGTAGTATTTTCCTTTGCCAAGTCTCAGGTGTTGAACACCATGTTGTTGGTTGTGTAGGAAGGGAGTCACTGGGCTAGTAGCGCCCAGAACGGTGTGAGCCTTCTCCATTTGGGAGCTTTTATGGCAGAGTCATGTACCTTTGTGACAAATGTTAGCCCAATGATTATATCATGTTTTTGAATATGGCTAATCAATTAAGTTTACCATATTGATATCACTAATATTCATGTAATCATTATCATATTGCTACTTAAACTTAGCATTGTTCTAATATCAATATTGCTATGCTTGTATCATATTGGTTTTGTTTGTCTAACATGTATTTATAGACATGCTGTAAGCATGATCAAGCTTTGTCAAACCAGGACATATGAAATCGAGTAATATTAATGGGCCAAAGACGGCGTTATACAAGAAGATTTCTCTGAACCGCCTAACACCTATCCGGGGCCTCGCATCGGGGGTTCCGCTGTGAGAAAGGCGTCTTCAAGTCTGCTCAAATATTTGAAGAAAGGCGTCATCAAAGGGATCTTGGTTTTCCTATTTTATTAATATAATTTTTCATATTTATTGAGTCTAGGAATACGATGTACACTACATCGTAGTGGCAAATAGGCTACCCAAGAAACGTTTTCAAAATACCCTTTCATTTTGAAAACAAGCCCACTTACAAAAGCCCAAACTTACTAGCTGCCTGACTTTTCAAAAAGCCCAAAAACTAATTTGCAAAACCCTAACAGAATCCTAACAAAACTCGGCCCGAATTCAGCCTGAGTTCGGCAGTGAACGTTGCTTTTTGAACTTGGTCTTCCCCCAGTTACGGATCCCAACGAGATTTTCTCATAGAGTTCTGTCCGAATTCTGCCCAAATTTGTCAGTATTCTGCCTTTGGAAAAACTATAAATAGAGATGAATTTCGATCATTGCAATTCACTCAACACCAATTCACTTTTATATCTTCTCTATAAGCCTACTACTTCTTCCAAAGTGTTATGAGGTATTTTTTCAAATTCCAAGCCAGTTACAATCCTCTAGTCAATTTGCCAGTACGGTACGGTCTAGAAGTTTTAGAGTGATTGTAATCAGAGGATTGATTGAAGAAAGACACTTCACAATTGAAGTTGGTCGAGCACTTCGGATCAAAGCTCACGTTGTAGAAGTTGCAAGAACTTCGGATGAAAACTTGTGGTGATTTTCCATAGTGGATTCAACTGGAAGCTAGAGTTCTTCCGACTGGACTAGTCCTCACAAGAGGGAAACCAGTATACATCCTTGTGTTTACGTTTGCTCTCTACTCTCTACTTTTATTTACATATATGTGATATATATTATGTGATCTTGTTGCTAACATTTTTTTAAATAGTTAATTTTGCTGCCTACTCTATTCACCCCCCTCTAGAGTATTGTGCTTTACAACTCGTTCCTACAATCGGTCCTACAACAGAGTCCTCCAGTTGCATATCTGCTATGACACTAGCAGGATATACACTGCGAGCCTTGATAGCCAAGTCTTGCGAGACTTGTTTGGCTTCGCTAATTTTGAGGGAGTAGAGCCATCCCTCGAGAGCATCTCTTCGAACGCCTGCTGATCGAACTTTATGATCAACATCTTCTGAGTGCTCCCTATTTTATCGGTATCGGATTGCGTCACCACCTTCTCGTTAGAGGAAAATGTAGTCCCCAGCAGAGTCGTCGTTTTTGTGGACATACATAAAAAAGAAAAAAAAATGTCTTTTCTTTATTGGCGTAAGGCACCACAAATCGAGTACGCCTGAGAGATCCTACGCTGAGGATCCCCGAGTACAAAAAAAAGAATTCTGGGGAATGGGACGATAGAGATCGAGCGACAGTTGCATCTTTACTCCGTTGACACTCCAATTACAAAAGTGGGAGAAAACCTAAGAAAATTGCTAACTCTCGGCTCACTGGCAAGAAGTGCAGTAATTTGGCTCTTGAAAATGCTCTCCGTTCTGTATTTTGTAGAGGGATTAGACCCCCCTTTTATAGTCGTTCTTGAGCTGGAATGATGTTATGCGCCCACATGAAAGAAACACAGTAGTTTTATGTGGGCGCATAGTCATGCCTTGGGCGCATAGGGTGTAGGCGCATGCAGGCTGCGAGATCGTGAGTTGGTCATCGTGTTGACGTGGCCGCATGCTTCGCTACACGACTGCTCGTGGGGACTGACGTGGCCGTGTGCTTCGCTGCACGTTTTGATCATAGATTTGACCGAGTCAGGCTTGGGCGCATAGCCATGTCCTAGACTATGCACCCTTCTTTTGGAGGAGTTGGTCTTCGTCGCATAAAGCTTCACTGCTGGGCGCATGGAGCTTCACTGACTGGGCGCATGGAGCTTCACTGGCTGGGCACATGGAGCTTCACTGGCTGGGCACATGAGCATGCTGGGCGCATAAAGCTTCAATGGCTTTAGGCGCATAGAGCTTTATTGTTAAAAATTTCACGCTTCTACACTCCCTCAACAACTCCTTTGAACTTCTCACTTGCACCACCTCCAACAGCACTCATGATAATTCTAGAGAGCCCACCCTCGACGTAGCCATTCAGCCATATTCCCCTGTGCACGCGGCTTTACTGTGCGTCATAACCTCCCACACCCCTCACCCAGATATCGACAGCGATCCCACAACGCCACCCTCCATATCTACCCACACTTTCTCTGAGCACATCACTCCCCCCTGCGAGGAGTCTCACTCTCCCCCTCTCAACACCTGCCGCTCACACCAATCAGGAGCAGAACTGATGAAGACCCATCCTGAGCAGGAGCCTAATCCCTGTTCCCCACTCACTATCCCAACCTGCCCCGTTTATAAGTCGATTATCCCTTCGATGGGTGTGGGACCTCTCCAACCACCTCTGCTCGTATAGCGGCTGTGCAATCCAGCCTTTACCCCCTTAACCGGCAGGTTCTGGACTGCCAAAGAAAGGGATCTTCAGGAGGAAGGTACCGCTGATCCTACTTTCAAAGATAGACTCCAGCAAGCCACGACAGCGGTTTCTAGACCGCAGCAACCCACTAAGCGCTCTGGAAGATCTCCTAGATGAACCAATTTTTGGGACTGAGACCAGTAACGGGACGTTCAGTGTCAACTGGGGCAACGGATCCACCACTTCACCCACAAAGAAACCCTCCTCCAAAAGGACCAAGAACAAAAACAAACAAAAGCTGCATTTGGCCAGACAATTAGGTCCACCTTGAAGCTTAATCCCAACCTTCCTCAACCCCGTCCAATAATTAACATCATCTTCTGAACGTCAGAGGGCTTGGGACAAACCGACGCTGAATAGAATCCTCAACTCAAGAAAACAACCGCATCGACCTCTTAATCATCATTGAACCTAAAATCCCCCAAAGAAAAATCAAAGCCACTCAACTCAAGCTTGGTTTCACCCACGCCATCTCTGGATGCAATAACATCTAAATATTTTTTGCGTCGGAATTTTGATTTGGCATCATAAAATATTCTTCTCAGGCTTTATCTTGTTGGGTCGAGCACCCGACCCTCGGCCCCGTGCCATCCTATTGCCGTCCATGGTAGTTGTGACATTCTCGTCGTCGTCTTCTTTGGGATGACCTGTTAGAAGCCACCTTACCCTATCAGGGTCTCGTGGCTCTGCCTTGGAGATTTCAACGGTGTCCTACAGAGAGGAGAAATCCGGGGGACGACAGCCACCCCAGCCGACGATGGATGATTTCAACAACTTCATCTTCCACGGAAACCTAACCCCTATCCCCTTCCACGGCAATATTCACCTGGTGCAACATGTATGAGGGACATCGAAGACAATACTTCCGGTTGGATCGAGCGTTGGTCAACGACGGCTGGTTAGACATGGGCCTTATTTCTCATCTCTCTTATTTAAATTCCACGAAATCGGACCACTCCCCTGCTCATCAAAATCAGCGACAACCACACCGGCACTAAAAAAGCATTCCGCTTCCTCGACTTCTGGAGGCATCATCCTCAGTTCCAGAACGTCATTTATGACGCATGGAACTCTGTTTCCACTCCAGATCTTCTGGTGCGGATGGCAGTCAAACTCAAAGCCACTCGTAAGGCCCTGGCGTCCTGGAGCCATCTAGCCTTTGGAGACATCTTCCAGGCTATCAAGGAGGCGGAGGACGACGTCACTCGTGCCGAGAAGAGTTCGCTATTCACATTTCCTCGACTGTCCGTGCCTCGCTCAACCTGGCCAGAGCCCTCCTCAAATCCAAGATTAAAGTGGAAATAGAATTCTGGAGACAAAAGGCCAGATTGAACTGGGACACCGACGGAGACCGGAACACCAGTTTCTTTATACTTGTGTCAAAAGCCGCAGAAACAAATTAAAAATTCACACGGATATACGATACAATGGCGCCCTTCTGGAGGACCAAGACAGCATTCAGGCGGCTGCAAAAAACTTCTACCACAATCTTTTCACTAAAAAGCGGTCGTAAAAAAGACGCGCTCCTGCCCGAGATCCCCTCCCTCATCAGCAGAGCGAGAATGAGACCCTGTTGGCTACTCCTTCAGAAGAGGAGGTCAAAGAAGCTGTTTGGTCCATTAACGAAAATAGTGCTCCAAGGCCTGATGGCTTCAACGGCGTCTTCTTTAGAAACTGTTGGGACATCTTAAAAGTATACCTTCTCTAGGCCACCATAGCCTTCTTTCAAGGGGCTAGATATCCCAATTCCAACTCTTGCGCCAACATCATCCTTATTCCCAAGAAAGATAACCCGAAAACATTTAAAGATTTTCGCCCTATAAGCTTATGCACCTTCACAACAAGATCATATCAAAAATCGTTGCCAACCGGATGTCTAATCTCCTCCCCAAGATCATCTCCAATGGGCAAAGCGGGTTTGTTAAAGGCCGTAACATTATCGATAACATCCTCCTCGCTCAAGAAATGATCACATGTATGAAGTTCCCATCCAGAGGGGGAACGTTGCCATTAAACTGGATATGGAGAAGGCCTACGACCGTCTAGACTGGCACATGGGCCTCAGGAAGTTCGAATTCTCTGAATCCTGGATTGACATCATTTTCAGATCCATCAACAATGCTCATTCTCTACCGTCATCAATGGCCAGGCCACAGGGTTCGTCCAATCCACCGCAGAGTTAGACAGGGGGACCCCCTCTCTTCCATCATTTTTATTATTACGACAGAAGCTCTCAGCAGAAGCCTCAATAGCATACCCAGAACGCTCGATTTTCATCACTTCCATACCACCACAGGTTGCCCTCTTATCACTCACTGGCGTACGCGGATGATGTCCTTATATTCTCCTCTGGAGATATTGGATCAATCGAGAGTTTTAAGAATGCTCGATCGTTATACCAGATGCTCCGGACAGCACGTCAATTATAACAAGAGCGTCATCTATACCCATCATAAAACTGACAGATCACGCTCTTTGAACATCTCCAATATGACCTCATTCACCACGGCTTACCCGCTATTCCTATACTTGGGCTGGCCGCTGGTGTACGGGAAAGCAAACTCGGGCATATTTGATCACTTTGTCGACAAGGTCCGTAAGCTGATTGCGGGGTAGCACAATGCCACTCTTTCCCCAGGAGGTAAGAGGATCCTTATCAAACATGTTCTGTCTTCCATCCAATTATACACCCTTGCTGTTTGCTCCCCGCCCAAGAAGGTCCTCTACTCTCTCGAAGCATTATTCGCCAAGTTCTTCTGGGGTCATAGCAATGGAAAGGACAAACACCACTGGACAAGTTGGGATACCATGGCCAAACCCATAGCAGAAGAGGGTTTGGGATTCAGCAGACTAGCTCACATCATGGACGCATGTTCTATGAAGCTGTGGTGGAAGTTGCGTTCAGAAACCTCGTTGTGGACAAGATTCATGAG
>JANAVB010001998.1:8788398-8801234 GCA_029216955.1 Iris pallida | reverse complement strand
TTTATCCTGGTACATTTTTGGTGCCAAGTAGGTCCAACGGGGACCGCATTTTTAACCCAAAATTATTGTCTTGCCCCTGTGTCCAGAATTAAACTATGGGTAGTCTATCCTAGCTATTTTCCTTATCCTGGAAGCGTTGGTGATTTCTTTCAGCATCCAGGGAGAACTGCGGAAGTCCACTATTGTTGCATTTATTTGGCTTGATACTTTCACCTACAGGACATCATCAGATCATTGCCTCACCCGAGGCAAGTAACCTTTCCACTATCTCATTTCTTTTGTACATTTCATGTCTTGCTACTTTATTGCTATTTTACAACTGTGCTTCCGAGTATGACTCTGGGTGCAACCAATGAGATACATTGGTCGATACTTTCTAGCCTTGTCCATTAGAGACTAACCCTGTAGAACGGATACCCTAGTATCCCGCTGGACGCTGACACAAGCTGGACCCAAAGATGTGATAAAAAGATGTGATATAGATATACAGGACAGGTACCACGCATTCGATTGATCATTTGTACGGCCAGGACGTGCGACGATATAGTTCATGCTAGATGCTTTCATTATAATATATTAGCCCCGCACTAGGGATTGTGCATATCGTGGAGTCAAATCGCTCTAGATACATTAGGTAGGGAGGACAGTTACTAGATGAAGGGGCTACTATTGGTACTTGATGTTGACAGTACGACGGTTCGAATGAACCCCACTGCGAGATGATCTCTGGTTAGGAGAGCTCCATTCATCGAAAGTTGTTCTTATTAGATTTACACATAGTATGTAGAATACCCCCATAATGTTCATACATTGTTTCATAGTGGCTTGTACATTATATGTCTTATTGTGTCCCTCTTAGGACCTTATTTCCTTCCAAGTTGGCTGAGTAGATTTGCCGAGCACTTTGTCGGATTGTTGCTGAGCACCTATTTCATTACAGGTGTTTACTTTTCGATAGTAAATATGTTTTATTTCAATATTTCATACCTGCTTGATTGCATAGTATTATAGACTCTTTTTCTCTCGAGTCTACTCAGACAAGTATGATATAGAGATAGTTACACCAATTTAAACAGCTTATACGTATTCGAGTCAAACTAGAGTCTGGTCGAATATGTAGCTGACCAATGCCACGTGGCTCGGTCCCACATATTTTGGGACTGGGGCGTGACAAGCTTTTTGTGGTGGCCCAAACAGGTCGAGATAAATTATTTTTGTTACGTCACTGTACCGAAAGAGCCTGCACTAGGAATATTAGAATCTCAATCCACTGCTACTATTGGAAATTCCCTTGATTTCTACTATCGCCTTTGACTTCCATATTTTTGTTTAATCATAGCTTCCTTGAATCCCATTTATGAACTCTCGTTCTTCCCTATCTCGGAAGGATGAACTTTTGTGATTGATCAACCATTTTTTATTGGACCTTATTATAGATTGTGATTAGGGAAGATATAATATTTTATAGGTAATTACTTAAGGCATATAGGGGTGGGACATTCATCTCTGCTAGATGGATTAATAGGTTATGAATAGCACCTCTATCGGTTTAGTTTCTATAAGAAAGTCCCTTGATTAAAGAAGAGACCACTTGCCTAAGATACAAAGAATTGAATTACAAGTTTGCATATTGTGTTGGTAGAAGAGATAAAGTTTTAAATGATGGCTGAGGTGACTACAGATACGATTTGAAAATTACGTCGATTGATTGGGACTAGACAAGGATAAGAATAATGGTACCTCTACAATAGAATTTTCAAAATGGTGTGATTTGAGGAAAGGATGATTCAATGAGCCGTGAATTGGTGATTCGACATCAGTATGTGAAATTATCACATTGAGTTAGGAAGTTACATGGAGGATAGATAACCCATGCTTGACAAGACTAGGTGATTAGCCAAGGGGTAGAATTTTATAGACACTCCACCAATATAGGGTATGGAGTAAAGTACGGTACCAGGCCTAACCCTAACAGGAGGCATAGGGGTTACTAGACTAAACCATGCTACCATTGCCTAATTCTTGGACGACTATGAACTGTCCTAGGAAGATTAGGTATCAGAGAGAAATATTAGTCTAGGAGTAGGTAAGTCTGAGATAGACTATTCAACTATCTCCCTATTGGTTGAGTCAACTTTGAAGCGACCAGTTAAAAATTGGGACTAGAGGAATGATCGATAGAGTTAGATAACCTTTCCTAGCAACTAGGAGTAAGATGGGCATGCTTGTAAGAAATGTATAGTTTGCTTACGGCTAGAAGGAATAGAACATCGGTTATGTTGCTAAGATATTTGACCTAAGGCTTGTGGATTGATGCAGTTGAGGATCGATTTATTTATCGTCGATAATTAGTCCTACCCAAGTGTGAGCACCTGAATTTCGGGTTGATTTTTTTTATTGTTTTAGTTTTAATAAATGATTTATTCTGGTTATTTATCTATTAGTGTACTTTCCCGTGCCATTGATATTTGGAGTGTCAGGGATGTTCAACTTTGGAATCTCTTCATGAGTTCTGGACTGGACAGGATTACCTTCATGATGGTATATAGTGTCCCATCCAAACTTGTTCCCTTGTGCTCTTTTTGCTTTACTGAACTTCAGGTCGATTTAGACCATTTGATTATTATTTATTTTTCCCACTCCTTTTCTTGATCATTTTCAGCATGTTACCGTGACTTTAATTTGGGAGCGCAAGACCAGTCAGTTTCTTAAAACCAACTTCTCATTGATGATCTACTCGAGACGCTCGTCACCCATGACCTTCGTGTCCCACTCAGACACGTCATTTTGTGCTCCATTTGCTTCGCATAACTTTCCCGACACGTGACCCGATTTTATTTCATCCCACGGTGTCACATTATCTTCCAACTTGATTTGTGGGTCCCTGTCGACCAAAACTGTCCGCCCCAATTATGGACATAGCCACATTGAGCCTACTACCCGTCCGACACTTGTGTCCCATTTATTGGAATCCCCATGTGCTACTTATTCATCATGATCATCAACACCTAATTTTAATTGGATTTTTGTACAAAGTCGGTTTTGATCAATCCGGCTCCATCGAGTCCAGCCCAGCTCCATATTGCTCTCCATCATGACACCCTCGTATTTCTTACCCAAATATCAAGTACTCATTTTACATATTTTTCTTTATTTATTAGAATTTTCGTTGAATTAAATCTCTATAGGATTAACCAATTTTTTCCTCTAATTTAATCCTAGCCATTTGATTTCCCAAACAAAATCATCACCATTCATTTTCCCTCCAACCCCATAGCAGCAAGTGCCAGCCCTAACTTTTATGGGGATCAACTTTTTCTCTCACCCTCCCACATTTAATATCTCCTTATCCTATTCTCTCTCCTTCCTTATCCATTCATTTCAAAACCAAAAAAAAAAAACACAACAACAAAAACAACACCAACACCAGCATGCTGCACCCGAACCCCTCTCATCCCCGAGCCTTCCCTGGCCGGACACCCCCTCTAGGCCGTCGGCCACCCGACCACAACTCTCCTCCTCCATCTCCTCTTCCCTCCTCCTTAGCAAACGCACCACCACCTTCACTCATCATCCGCCCATCCATCCATCATACAACCACCACCCCCTCCGTCCAGTCGTGCCGCCCATGGCCTCACCGGGTCAGGCTCGACAGCGCGCAGCCCTCGCCGTGGCCAAGCCGGCCTCCTGTGCCGCACAGCGGCCAACGGTAGCAGCCGTTCTCATGCACAGGAGCACGTGCGCGCGCGCGCGGGCCGCCGTCGTGCGCCGCCACGCCGCCGTACGGCCGCCGTGGGTACCCCTCTCTCCGACGAACTCCGAGCATGGTCCCCTGACGGCCACCGTCCTCCGGGATGCGCCGTCGAGGCGATTCGTGCATTTTGCACGACGTTCCGTCGTGACGCGCGCGGAGTCGAGTTCGTTTTGGCGCTCCGTCGTAGCAACTTCGCGCACGATTTCTCAAAAATTGACCGTTGGATCGGCGATTTCTTCACTCCTTCGCAATCTCGGTATATCCACCTTCACTCATGTCAATTTTCGTCCGTTAATTTTATCGTTTGATACATCAAAACCGGCCACCAAGTTGACCGTTTAAATTGTATTAATTTTGGACAGTTTTGCGGGGTCAACTTCGTCAGCTTGTACCTCCTCCACCGTAGCTCCGTTTGGCGTGCTACTAGTTCCTGTGCGAAGCTGGTATAACCCTATTGCTACCCCTCCAGTTTCGTTTCATTGTGAGCTTGTTTGATTGGTTGAATTCGACGCCAAAGTTGGTCGTCCGAATTCGTAATTTCCAACTTGTAAAATTCCATTTTGAACGGGACTCCAGATTTCATTTCTGACACCACCATTAGACTTGTGGCATCGTTCTGGCATGTTTTCATATAAAATTTGTTAGATTTGGAGAACATGGGCCATGGCACGTTTTTCGGTGCAAAGTGGGTCCCACATTCTAGGTCAACGGACTTTTTGACGTCGGCTCATCGGAATCTAATTCGGATATACCGTTGAGTTTGTATCGTCATTCTGGACTCGTTGACATATAATTTGCTAGGTTTTGGTGGACATTGGATCGGACACGCATTTCGGTACAAGTCGGATACCAATATCCGGATCAACGGGTCATTTTGAGATCGGCTCATCGGAATCCAATTTCGGAGATACCGTTGAGTTCGTATCATCATTCTGGACTCGTTGACAGGTAGTTGCTGAGTTTGAGAACTTTGGCTCCGGCACGCATTTTCGTGCAAACCGAATTCTAAATTCTGGTCAACGGACCAAATTGAGATCGAGTCAACGGAATCCAATTCTGGAGATACCGTTGGGTTCGTATCGTCATTCTGGTTTTATGGACATATAATTTGTTATATTTTATAGACTTATTTTCTTGCACATTTTTCGGTGTAAAACGGCTCCGACACGGACACCGTTTTGACCCGAAATTACCTTTTGCCCTTGTGTCCAAATTGGACCGTTGGGTAGGCTATCCTAGCTAATTTGACCGTTCTGGACATGTTGGCGATGTTTATTTCATCATCCGACAATGTTTGTTGATAATTTCTCTGAGTTTAACCTTTTTATAATTAATTAATAATTAATTCATATAATGTTCGTATTTCCGGATTAGTATAACGAAACTGAGATCAGCCAATTTTAGTGATCTCACATCGCTGAAATTGACAAGTTGGACACGTAGATCACTATAATAAGATTATCAACCTTACCGATAATCTTCTTATCTCGATTTGCGTGATGTAAGTTTCGACGTACAAATAACGAAGTACACTTTATATTAGACTAGAATTGATCCTGTTTGACCAGAGTTGACCAGTTGACCCAAAGTCAACTGTAAGTCAACGCTTGACCTAGTTTGACTAAATTATTGACCGGAGTTGACCTAGAGTTAATTTGACTTAGAAGAACCTAGGATAAAATAGATTATTTGTGGATTCATTTATTACAACTTGAACACCTTGTAACCTGTGTTGCTTTAAATAGGACTCTGTGCTTCAGTCGGACCCCCTATACTTATCGGCTGTTCAGGTTATCAGGCGAGTACATTCTCTGATCATTTCATATCCTGCTTAGAATTATTTTCTACAGTAGATTACTTTACTTGTACTGTCACGTTGGTCACACGGATTAGTACTATACGGATCCCTTCTTGAGATGTTATCCTTAGGGAGCATCGGGTACTCTACGTTCTGTGCATTTCACTTACATAGCGTACCATGCTTTGGTTCTTTGATTACTTGTGACATATACCCTTATGATCACAGAGTCTCCTAGAATCTCTTATCCCATTTACTGGGTATCCTAGAATCTCCTAGAATCCCCATTTTTGGGACTACTATGTACCATCCTTCAGGAGTTAACATAGAATCATAACATAACCTGTTTGGATCCTTGTGTACTAATTGGGGTACGGGGAAGTAGAAGTAGACATGTGAATACTATCCAAGTAGTGTAGCATCAGAATCTCTTCCATAGTGTAGTATCAGAATCTCCTATGCCATTTACATGTCTATATTGTACTCTGACTCACTAGCCACATGTTAGTTCTTTATTTATAGTAGATATTTCTATTACAGTTTTCTCTCTCTGTTTACATACTGTACTTCTTTCAGTACTTGTATCTTACTTTACTGCATGAATATTTTTCTAACCTGCTATGAACTGTTGAGATGTATTGTGCTCGCTCCTGTCCTGACTGGACCTGTTGATAAATTTTACAGATGGCCTGGGATTGCCTGCTAGCCTAGAGGAGACACAGTAGAGGTTGTTTAGATAGTTATTTCATTTTGCTGGAGTTGTATTTACTTGTGGATTACTGTATTTGAGTTTTGAGATGTATTTCTGGGTTTATATATCTTGGACACTTAGACTTCTATCTCCTGTATTTATTTTGGATTTCATGTTTTATCTATCTTTATCATGTTCTACCTTAGATGTGATTGAGACTGTATCTGCTATGTCACCCCCATTCGGGAAGTATAAACTGTTTAGTCTTATACTGTTAGATGCATTGAGACCTAGGACAGCGTTCTACCGCCGACACTGCGGCGTAGGCTGGGCGTTGTTACGTTTTCGTGCCCTAACTCTAGGTGCGGGTCGTGACACGTTTTAGTGGTGGCCTATGCAGGTCGAGTTTAGTAGTGGTATTCGAAGTAGAGTACCACTACAGCCTGCAGTAGGTATAGGATATATTTTGAAGATACTCAATCACAATTAGGATCCCTTGAGAGATTCCTGGGACGACCCTTGAGAATCTTGTTTAACTCTGATTTGAAAACTCTTTTTCCTTGATTTGATTTCTTTAATTTCTGTTGTTGAATTTGATTCTGATGTATTATTATTGAATTTGAGTTTGTATTTATTGATTTTGATGAAGGTTGTGGAATTTTGAATCTTGATGTTAGCTGTAGCATCCGAGTTTGTGGTTATATGATTTGAAGGATTTTGTTCATTTTTGAATTTTGATGTTCGTTGATAAATTTGATTTGATTTTTGGGAATTCATTGTTGATTAATTTAATTTTTGGCAAGATAAATTATAGGGCTAGGTCATCTATGTTATGGAATCTAGTCTTCTATAGTCACATTAGCCAGCATGGTGAGGACATATAGTCTGACTTTGGATATATTTCGGGTGTGGGAATTTAAGGTTTTCGCAGCCAAGCTAGCGGCACCGCGAAAATGTTAAATACCATGATTCTAGAGGTATATGTATAAGTCAAGGGCTCTGTGATTATCGTAGCCTTGCACACTAGTATGACGAGGATTTAGAGTACCATGATTTGGATAGACGCATATGATTATCAGATTGTACCTTAAATTTTCGAGCATGTTTTCTTTACTTTTGTTGCAGTCCTTCAAAAAAAAAGAAGAGAATTATTAATTGGTTTGTTTTGTTTAGTTTCTAATTATTTAACTTAGGAGTAGGTTTAGCTGTTTTTATAAACCTTGTGAAACTTCTTACCATACATTCTTCTTAATACAATGAATCGATGATTTTGTTAGACTTTATCTTGGATTTGATATTTTAACTCTGGATTTCAAAATGGATCCTTCCTTAAACAAATAAGCAAAACAGATTTCATTGTTATTTCCTCCTTGCTATTATTCTAGTATTATAATAATAATGATAATAAAACTGTCTTGATTTCGTCAATCACCTGCTTGCAATTTTGGTAGGAATCTAAATGTTAGTCTTAACGTAGAACTAAATTTTTTTGGGACATGAGAATATATGAGTATATATATATATATATATATATATAGTGGACACTTGCCTCACACGTATGCATGCTATCCTTTGATTTCCACCTATCTGAATACCTATTAATATGTTGTTGATGTAAAATTTTCAAAACCCCAATATTTCTGATTCTCTGCTTTTCCTAGCTTAACTCGTAATTTAATATAAAATTTCATGATAATAGTTTTGTTTATATCACTGCACATGTATGTATGTACAAAGTTTTGATTTTTAGAGAAATTGGTTATGTTAAATTCGTCAAATCTAAGACTGTGTACATATTAACCCTTAATACTGAATTCCAAATGTTTAGTTCAAATTGCTGTTTATTTTCTTAAATATAATATTTAGAGCTGTGTACATTATTGTATGTAGGGATATAAATTTAGGTTTCATATTCTCACATGTTAGTTCGTGATAAACATTGAGTTGGTTTTGATGTGCAAATTTCTCCAAAATCCTGAAAACTGAATACATGTTAACATTTTTTACATTGATTTCAAATGTTTAATTCGATTTCAGATTTACATGTAATGTTGAACTGTATACGTAGATAAACGTATTGATAGTATGTTAGGGTTTCATTTCTATCATGCTAGGATGTATTGGGAGCATTGAAATTAGTTGTGATGTTTTAAACTCCTAAATTTTGAAATTGCATTATGTTAATATTATCCTGGTTTAAGTGTTAGCTTATTTTCAGATTTTTTTATGTAAATGTTGAACTAAAACTGGGTTTAACCTTCAATACTAAGCTATAACCGGTACAAGGACACACACACACCCTAACTTAGTATACACTGTCATGTAACCTAACCCTTCCCCTCTATGTATGATCAATACTTGTATAGATATATATAGAGCTTAGACATACATGTTATAATGTATATAGATACATAACTAAATCTCTACCTCTTTATATATATATGTATGTATATGGTTAAGCCATGCATGTTAGGAGTAAATGAATTGTGTATTGTAGATTGTTTAACCAATATGCCATGATTAGTGTAACTTGATAGCCGTTGTTTTGAAATCCAAATCCTCATCTACACTTTCATGTATATTCACGTACACCCACGCCTACTATCTAACCATATGAACATGTCCCCATACACATAATGCTAGATTTTTCCTCTCTAACGCTCTATATATATATATATAATATATATATATATATATATATATATATATATATATATTGTGATTGGATTTCCATGCAATTGACTTTCATTTCTTAACTAGTGATTTTGATTTTTCCTTGAATAGTACCCTTTTTCAGATAATTGGTAGTTACCTTTGTTTTATTTTTGATAAGCACCAGTTTTCACATAGGATGGTAGACTGTCTTACAGCTTTGATGATTTGTTATTTCTGTATCTTTTCCAGTTTAGCACTCTAGATTTCTTGTGTGTTTTGATACCCTATGACCGTTTTGGTATTAGCACGACTAGTATACCTAGATGGGATTCCACCACCACCGTATGCCATGACCCTGTACGTTGTCCTTTTGATGGTATGATTTGTTTAAGTTTGGAACTTTGATTGTGGGGGTTTGACCTAGAGGGAGTATGGACATTTTAATTTCGAGGACGAAATTTTTATAAGGTGGGTAGGATGTGAGCACCCTGAATTTCGGGTTGATTTTTTTCTGATTGTTTTAGTTTTAATAAATGATTTATTCTGGTTATTTATCTATTAGTGTACTTTCCCGTGCCATTGATATTTGGAGTGTCAGGGATGTTCAACTCTGGAAATCTTCTTCATGAGTTCTGGACTGGACAGGATTACCTTCATGATGGTATATAGTGTCCCATCCAAACTTGTTCCCTTGTGCTCTTTTTGCTTCGCTGAACTTCAGGTCGATTTAGACCATTTGATTATTATTTATTTTTCTACTCTTTTCCTTGATCATTTTCAGTACGTTACCGTGACTTTAATTTGGGAGCGCAAGACCAGTCAGTTTCTTGAAACCAACTTCTCATTGATGATCTACTCGAGACGCTCGTCACCCATGACCTTCGTGTCCCACTCAGACACGTCATTTTGTGCTCATTTGCTTCGCACAACTTTCCCGACACGTGACCCGATTTTATTTTACCCACGGTGTCACATTTATCTTCCAACTTGATTTGTGGATCCCTGTCGACCAAAACCTGTCCGTCCCAATTATGGACATGGCCCACATTGAGCCTACTACCCGTCCGACACTTGTGTCCCATTTATTGGAATCCCCATGTGCTACTTATTCACTCATGATCATCAACACCTAATTTTAATTGGATTTTTGCACAAAGTCCGATTTTGATCCAATTCGGCTCCATCGAGTCCAGCCCAGCTCCATATTGCTCTCCATCATGACACCCTCGTATTTCTTGCCCAAATATCAAGTACTCATTTTACATATTTTTTCTTTATTTATTAGAATTTTCTGTTGAATTAAATCTCTATAGGATTAACCATTTTTTTCCTCTAATTTAATCATAGCCATTTGATTTCCCAAACAAAATCATCACCATTCAATTTCCCCCCAACCCCATAGCAGCAAGTGCCGGCCCTAACTTTTATGGGGATCAACTTTTTCTCTCACCCTCTCACATTTAATATCTCTCTCTTATCCTATTTCTCTCCTCCTCCTTATCCATTCATTTCAAAACCAAAAAAACCACAACAACAAAAACACACCAACACTAGCTGCTACACCCGACCACCTCTCATCCCCGAGCCTCCCTTGGCCGGACCACCCTCCAGGCCGTCGGCCACCCGACCACAACTCTCCTCTCCATCTCCTCCTCCTTTCCTCCTCCTTAGCAAACTGTACCACCACCTTCATCATCCATCCGCACATCCATCCATCATACACCACCACCCCCTCCGTCCAGTCGTGCCACCCATGGCCTGCCTGGCCAGGCTCGACAGCGCACGGCCCTCGCCGTGGCCAGGCCGGCCTCTCGCGCCGCACAGCGGCCAACGGCTGCATCCGTCTCATGCACAGGCGCACGTGCGCGCGCGCACGGGCCGCCGTCATGCGCCGCGCACCGCCGCACGGCCGCCGTGGGTACCCCCTCTCTCCGACGAACTCGAGCATGGTCCTAACGGACACCGTCCTCCGGGACGCGCCGTCGAGGCGATTCGTGCGTTTGCACGACGTCCCGTCGTGACGCGCGCGGAGTCGAGTTCGTTTTGGCACTCCGTCGCAGCAACTTCGTGCGCGATTTTCCGAAAATCCGACCGTTGGATCGACGATTTCTTCGCTCCGTCGCAATCTCGGTATATCCACCTTCTCTCATGTCAATTTTCGTCCGTTAATTTTATCGTTTGATACATCAAACCGGCCACCAAGTTGACCGTTTAAATTGTATTAATTTTGGACAGTTTCACGGGGTCAACTTCGTCAGCTTGTACCTCCTCCACCGTAGCTCCGTTTGGCGTGCTACCAGTTTCTGTGCGAAGCTGGTATAACCCTCTTGCTATCCCTCCAGTTTCGTTTCATTGTGAGCTTGTTTGATTGGTTGAATTCGACGCCAAAGTTGGTCGTCCGAATTCGTAATTTCCAACTTGTAAAATTCTATTTTGAACACGGGACTCCAGATTTCATTTCTGACACCACCATGAGACTTGTGGCGTCGTTTTGGCATATTTTCATATAAAATTTGTTAGATTTGGAGAACGTGGGCCCTGGCACATTTTTCGGTACAAAGTGGGTCCTACATTCTAGGTCAACGGAACTTTTTGACGCCGGCTCATCGGAATCCAATTTCGGATATACCATTGAGTTGTATCATTATGGACTCGTTGACATATATTTGCTAGGTTTTGGTGGATATTAGATCGGACATGCATTTCGGTGCAAATCGGATACCAATATCCGGGTCAACGGATCATTTTGAGATCGGCTCATCGGAATCCAATTTCGGAGATACCGTTGAGTTCATATCATCATTCTGTACTCGTTGACAGGTAGTTTGCTGAGTTTTGAAATTTGGCTCCGGCACGCATTTTCGTACAAACCGGAATTCAAGTTCTGGTCAACGGACCAAATGAGATCGGGTCAACGGAATCCAATTTGGAGATACCGTTGGGTTCGTATCGTCATTCTGGTTTCGTGGACATATAATTTGTTATATTTTATAGACTTGTTTTCTTGCACGTTTTTCGGTGCAAAACGGCTCCTACACGGACACCGTTTTGACCCGAAATTATCTTTTTGCCCTTGTGTCCAAATTGGACCGTTGGGTAGGCTTCTAACTAATTTGACCTGTTCTGGACACGTTGGCGATGTTTATTTCATCGTCCGATAATGTTTGTTGATAATTTCTCTGAGTTTAACCTTTTTATAATTAATTAATAATTAATTAATATAATGTTCGTATTTCCGGATTAGTATAACGAAACTGAGATCAGCCAATTTTAGTGATCTCACATCGCTGAAATTGACAAGTTGGACACGTGGATCACTATAATAAGATTATCAACCTTACCGATAATCTTCTTATCTCGATTTGCGTGACGTAAGTTTCGACGTACAAATAACGAAGTACACTTTATATTAGACTAGAATTGACCCTGTTTGACCAGAGTTGACCAGTTAACCCAAAAGTCAACTGTAAGTCAACGCTTGACCTAGTTTGACTAAATTATTGACCGGAGTTGACCTAGAGTTAATTTGACTTAGAAGAACCTAGGATAAAATAGATTATTTGTGGATTCATTTATTACAACTTGAACACCTTGTAATCCTGTGTTGCTTTAAATAGGACTCTGTGGCTTCAGTCGGACCCCCTATACTTATCGGCTGTTCAGGTTATCAGGCGAGTACATTCTCTGATCATTTCATATCCTGCTTAGAATTATTTCCTACAGTAGATTACTTTACATGTACTGTCACGTTGGTCACACTGGATTAGTACTATACGGATCCCTTCTTGAGATGTTATCCTTAGGGAAGCATCGGGTACTCTATGTTCTGTGCATTTCACTTACATAGCGTACCATGCTTCTTTGGTTCTTTGATTACTTGTGACATATACCCTTATGATCACAGAGTCTCCTAGAATCTCTTATCCCATTTACTGGGT